>ML795666.1:241957-274457 GCA_009831015.1 Picea engelmannii | reverse complement strand
CCATTCAGATCAAGTGACACGTGGTTCCATTAGCCAATGCATTACGGTAGTTGGCATGCAAGAGTGTCATAATAGTTCGGCATGGGAGGTCTCCTCAGTTTGCTCGACCCCCGTCACCTCCTGGGCCCATGCACTCTAGACAGGACCATGTGTGCCAACCGGGGATGGAAGGTCGACCAAGCATGATGTGCAAAGGACTATGGAGGACAAGGGGAGGTACGAATTCCAGGCTCTTACGATGGGTGATAGTTATGAGCTCTTCAATGCCAATCAATGACCTAAACAACTCTGTCTTAGTCAACATTATGTCTACATGTGGGAGGAGACTTCTAAAATTTGGTAGGATTTCTCCGAATTCATTCTTGTTGCTTTTGTTCCTCATTCTTCTTTAGCATGGGGAGTTTACAGTCTTGGGAGTTTGTAGTCTTGATGGCTTGCAGTCTTGGGTCTAGGTATTCATAGCACCCAAGAAAAGGAAGGTGGAGTCCTTGGTCAAGCGTAAAATGAGGGCCACCCTCTTTGTTGAAGAAGAAACGACGCATTGCCAATTTGATGTCAACCCGGAAGATAAAGAAACAATGTCGATTCTGGAGGAGGAAGTTAGGACTGTGCAGGCTTATACTGAGGTTGAGGTCGTGGATAGGCTTATACTTATAGATTCTTGACTCAGGTTGCACTAGGAAGAGGGAAATCAAGTTCCACATGATAGTGGACCTTTATTGACACGTCAAATAAATTGTAGCGCAGGGCATGAGGTCGTAGGAGTTGGAATACAGGAAATTCATTCGAAGGTTGGATGCATTGGAGTGTCAGACCAATGTACTGATAATGATGGTATCATCGTTGGTTAAAAAGAGCAGTGGTGTCTTTCAGTTAGCAAGCGATAAGGGAATGCCCTTGGGCTCTTGGCCTCCACCTTCACTGACTTAGCATGTTGCGTCTCAGCCCAAGGGGGCTCCCCAGGTTCATGACTTAGATAGATGGCAATCATGTTGTTTTTATAGGTCTTCACCCTATGAGTCTATTATTGTTTACAATGTTTTCTTATTGTTATGGTCTTCATATCCCAGACTTGTCAGTAGATAGCTATTTACATATGCATGTTATTTTGTGTCTTTTTAACAGTTGGCCTGGTTTCCCTTAGGGTAGGCTAGTAGAATTTTAATCCTTTGATGGATATATGGCTCAAGTATTAGACATGTTGCAATCATTGTATATTTTGTCTATATATTAATAGGAAAAAAATTGCTTACTTACAAAAAAACACAATGATGGTATTCAATATAAACAAACAATCATTGCAAAATCTAAAACAAGAAAAATGTCTTTTAATAATTAAGAATTTATATCTGTTACAAATGTGAAAGTTAGGTTTTTGGATGGTACATCGGTACAACTCACTTAGACAGAGAATATATTTTAATATATAGAAACTTTTTTTTTTTTTTTTCCAGTCAAGAAAATTTCTCTTTATATTAGTTAATATAAAATGTTACATCATTGATCAACTTCTTTCAAAAAAGTTGCTCATAAGACAAACTGAGACGACCATTAAAGGATAAGCTTTCTTTCAAAGCAACATACAATACTTTATGCAAGAAAACATTTGATCACAGTGTAATACCCTTGCATACAAGATAGGTTACCCTGATGCTAAGAAACCAAACCAGCAAGACACAAAAAAACTCAATATCATATGATCCAATAGCATCGATGAGGGAATCCAAAAACATTGATGTATCTGGTGAGACCTGGTTCATTGTCTACCCACGGGGTGTAGACGATCTTCCCATAGCGATCTCGGTCCTTGAGCGCTCTTTTAGGAAGCACATATGCTTCTTTGTTGAAATATATGTTACAAATGTGGAATTTAGGTTTTTGAATGGTACATCGGTACAATGCATTCAGATAAAGAGTTAATTTTTTTGTTACCTCTCATGTTCTGTTAGACATTCTTAATCCTTGTGTACATGGTAAATCTTTATGTACTCATTATGATAAAAGGACTCAGATCATTAATGAATGCAAAATCAAAAATTTCATGATCACACTAATTCTTCTATTACACCAATATGTTCTTATGAACAAAAACCATCCTGAAAATATTATGTTGATTTAATCATCTGCAAATTAGTATAAGTATATAATTTGTTTTGATGCCAACCATTTATGCTTCTCTTAAAGTTATGATAGGAACAATGTTGAACCTTTGAATGGGTCAAAGATTCAAAACTACTTACTTATTCCCGCCTGTCACGCGGGCAACCCAGGTTCGATCCCCGGCAACGACGAGTTTTTTCTAATTCCTTTCCATCAGCAAAGGAATAAGATATCATTGACAGACCTAATTCTCTACCCATCTTCACCAAAATCTGGACAAAATCGCTGTTTAGACAGCCCAAAAAGTAGAACGTTTATTCTTTCTTCACCAAAATCTAGACAAAATCGCCGCCCAAAAAGTTAGAACGTATTCTATCTTTACCAAAATCTGGATAGAAAGGAGCAACTGAAGCACAGTTTTAAACCTGTGTTCTTTGGCTTGCAGGGTGAGCCATTCCTTCATTGGCCAAATGAGCTTAACGTGTTTATAGAGGTTTAGAATTAGTAAAACAATGAAAGACAAGAAGTTTTTTTAGTTAAATATCTCTAAGATTTAGATTATATTATACTTTATTTATGATTATTATCAATCAATTCCGGTTCACATGGCATTATGTATGTTAAACATAGGATTGTAGGATACATATTTCATTTGTTCTATTCATGTTTTTAGCATTCACGTGTTTAGTTATATATTATTTGTGATTTCATTTGTTCTATTCATGTTTTTAGCATTCATGTGTTTAGTTATATATTATTTGTAATTTCATGGTAAGTTGACTTTCATTTCAAAACATGAATACAATTGATTTTAATTATAGTTCAAGACACTGATAATAAGTGAAAATGGTGATGGTGTGTGTATGTGTCTGTAATTTGTTTATAATTTTTTATTTTTTTTTAAATATATATTATAAAATAAAATAAATTAGTGAATCGAGGTAATAAAGAAACAGGTAATAAAGAAATAATAATTATGTTGATATGAATAATATTATAATTTTTTATTGGGAGTGTTAGGTGTGGGGGACCATTTTTAATTTTGAAGGACATATAAGGATGTTGCTTCTCCAAGGAGTCTAGGCCATACCACAAACAAACACAAACAATTAAGTAGAGGCCCTAGTAGGGCACGTAGGTTTGTAGTTGTTAAGGGAGTGTTCCATGATTGAAGTAACTATAAATGAGTACTCCGTGTTCATTATTAGTGCTTTGAAGCACAATGAAAACCTCTCATCACCAACAATTACAAGAATGGTTCAACAACCAATTCTGTTGACCTACACATTTCAAAAGATCCCCATCTACCAGGTAGAACACTATCTAAATTTCGAGGCCAAAATCATGGTGAATGTTGAAGCCACTATTGCGAAAGTAAAACTACCCCTTAAGGAATGGTGGGTTAGGAGAGATTTTGAACCCTTACTATGATGTTTTTAAAAATTAAAGAGTAAAATAAGAATAAGGGAAATCCATCTCTCCCTGCCTGTCACATCAAAATTTTCAAGACACGAAGAGAGATTAAATCCCTTCTCACACCCCTCCAATTACACATCACATCAATGGACGATACAAAACCTATTCGGCTCCCAACACGAGAGTATTAGTATTTATCTCTAGCATTACTTGCAATGATTTTGTATATCAGGAGATTTAATGGTGATTGATATATGAGAGAATTCCTGCAATGATTCATTGATTTTCTCTTCTCTCTTGCAATTTTTATTAGCTTTTATTTGAAATGAAACCAACAAGTAACATTATTGTATTGGTGGTCTAGTGGTAGAACAATACCCTGCTATGGTATAGACCCGGGTTTGGTTATCGACTATTGCAATTTTAACATTTTTTAGGTTTTGATTAAATAACTTTTAGGGTTGTTCGTTGAAGTAATAAGACCCCGAATGGTCAAGCGTAGTAATATGAAAAGAAGGATATCTACTTGATATATACTTGCTTGAATAAATCATAATGAATTATTTACAATGGTAGTTGTTGCAGATTTAGAAAACAAAATAAGTATCAAGTGATCACGAGCCTAATAATCAATGTTCTCCACATTAATTAAGGATGATCACTCTCTTGTAATCAGGTCGGCCAAGGCATACATGGATCTAGTCAATCTTGGTCACCCATTCATCTAGAATGGGTCATAATTATATAATTTGTCATCTATTTTGGATCTTTCTAGGTGGAAAATTAGAGCTATTAGCTTGTAGGGACCATTTTATGGGTAGGTTCCATTTTGGTGATTTGGGGTCCAAAAATTTCCGGAGTTTGTTTGAGGCCTTAAATGATTGTTTTTTGGGTCAAAGATTTGCAATATTAGCTCATAGCCTCTCAATGTTGTTCTATACTTTGATATATTTCCAATGGAATGAAGATCACCTCAATCAAAGTTTGTATGCATAAGTTACGCCTCCCACAAATTGATATATCCTATTAAGCACCATGGTACTGAGTGGATTCCATACCAACTTCCATTACTCACTGATGTGGAGTTAGTCATGTGTGGACTTTCATTAAGATTCCAAAGGGTCCAAAGCCTAACTTTAATTGGGGGTTAAGGCATGCAAAATACCCTAACCCTAACCCTAGAATGCTATCAAGGTATGTTAAATATTAGGTTTCTAGGAAAGGAAAGGGTTCCATTATTATTATTGTTTATTGTTCCATAGTTGAGCAGAGCATATAGGAGTAAAATATTGAAAAATAATAGAGGACGTAGGAAATCCTATTGCAGTCATTCATGCCACAATGACCATGACATCTCTATAGTGAGTGTAATTTATTTGTACTTGCATTCCATCACTAAGAAGAAAAGAGAAAGAGCATATGGCTCACCTTCTAGTTGGGTTTTTCCTATATTTTGTCTTCTCATGGTACATTTTGTGTTCTTTGTGTGGATGGTGTGTTATTCGCTTTGGTTCTTTCATTTCAATTTCAATTTATTTCAGTGTTTCATGCATTACGTTATGACAACTAAACTTGAAAATGTAAAGTAATACATTGCATAATAAGGGATTTCCAGAATGTTGTAAGATCTATTGCAATGAACCATGCAAGTGGAACATCCATGACAATTTACATATCATATTGGTATTAGAGTAGTTTTATTTGGGGTTCTTGTGGGAAGCTGCAGGATTCAATAATTGGTGTAAAGTCTAAAAACCCTAGCCATGGTAGATGAGTATAGTAACACGCCACAAAATGAGTCAAAAGAGAGATTTTCAAAGATGGAAACAAAATTCATTTCCATCTCTTGCAACATGGCCATCCTCATGGAAGATTTAAAGAACAATTTTGGACTTTTTGAGAAGTTTAGTGGCTTTGGACTCCGCAAAGGATTTTCCTCGGTTGTAGGAAAAATAGGGGTTGATATTATGAAGAACCTTTATGATTCCATATAAAATATGGAAAAGGTCATGGAGAAGGGAAGCAATATCAATTGGTCTACACAAAGGAACATTGTGGCTTGTGCTAGTGTGTACAGAACATGGAGGGAAAGGATCTCGATGCTAGACACAGAGGATCATTGCAAAGGGAGGCATGTTCCTAGAATATCTCAAGTGCATGTTCTAGTTGTTTGTCATACTCCCAATCCAAATTATGCACTCAACATTATGAATCATCCAGACCCCATTGGGAAGGGACTGTCAGGTGAAGTTTTTGTGGTTTGAAGTCAAATAAATCCCATAAGAATGCTTGAAATTTTAAGGTATTCTTTGTTAATGATCATGGTGGAGATCTTTTGTTAATTCTTAGACTTTTTATGAGTTTGTCATGGTGATGTATTCACGTTTTATGATAGTGTATTCACGTTCATGATGAAGATTAGTAAAGTAATGTATGAGTCTTCACTTTGTTTTATTAAGAGACATGTTTGAGAGTGTATTGATGGAAAGAGTCAAGATGGGATAACAAATTGTCATCCTAAGTTTGCGGTAAAGATGTCATAACAAATTGTCATCCTAAGTTTGGGGTCTTGACATTTTTATATTGATTAAAAAGGGTTGTGGTTGATCAAATCAATGAAGATTCATAGAGAATATTTTAAAGATGCTTGGAATAGTCATGTGGAGTTTTGTCTTGACAGGTTGAGTCAAATTGCATGTGTCTAGTTCATTAAGAGGTTATCATGGTGAATTAAAATGTTATAATTTTTTTTTTGGAAGTTGTCAACTTGAGAAGTTGTAGGTGCATGATCGACATTACCCGACACCTCAATTTTTAAATTTATGATGGAGTCTTAAGATGTATTGAAAATAGATAGTATTTCATGTCAATACATTGTGGTAAGTCTGGTTGGAAGAAAAGTTAGAATGTCATAGAATTGACGTTTTTTCTGATCAACTACTGTCACAAGTTTGAGTCTGTGTTGGAATTGATCATTCCAACAATAGACAAGCTTTATTCAAAATTGTTCGCAGGAATCATTGAGTACCAGACATTATGAAGACATGAAGATTTATGCAAAAGACAAATTCATGATGAAGCATGACAAGAGAAATATTTTGATAAATATGAAGAAGGAAGATCAAGCGAGTGAATGATCAAGGATATGGTGCTGGTTAATGGAAGAACAAGAGTTGCAATAAGTGAAAGCGATACTAGATGGTGAGCCTCTCTGTGTGTTGTGAAAAGTAGGGATATTCACAGATGCATTGATCATCTTGTGTGTGTGTCTGAGTTTTGATAACTTGATTGAACTTAGCATTAAAAGACATGGTAATAGTGAGATTCTTTTTTTTTACAGTCTTGAAGTTATTTTTTGTTAGAATTCATGAATCTAACAAATTGGGTACCTAGAGAATTGGTGAGCATCGTGGTTGGGTACCTAGGTATCCTAGTAGATGGAAGTATGTCCATACGATGATCAATTGCTCAGTCTTTTCTATCAGTTTGGTGTTTGGCCCTGGAGTACAACAGGTTCCCATTCAATATGAGGTATCAATGGTACGTTTGGTTTCCGGCTGGTATGTTTTCAAGATATGTTCAGTCGTACATGTGAAGAAGCATATACACTTATTTTGGTTTTTATAGTTTGTTGTGTCTAAAATGAGAGCCAGATGACTCAAGTCACAATGGGTCAAAGTTATTAGGTTTTGTCTCAATGAAGAATAGATGGATTCATCTTAAATGTGAAAGTGCATCTTTGTGCTCGGGCATTGTCACAAACCCTAATTTTTTTTCTTTTAAACATAAATGCCAATTCAGGTCTTGAACATTTGTATGTTATGTCTTAGGGTTTCTATAGGTTTATTTTCATTGATCTTAGGAATCAAACCTATAGTCATTATAAATTTTTGTATTCATTCTTGACATTAAGGATTTTCATATAAAATTTGTCAAAAGGACTAACTTGATAATATTACAACACATTTTCAAAAATTTCAACATAAGTCCTTCACTTTACAATATATATGCATATTTATTTTAAAATTACATAGAAATCTTATCATTTAAATTACTAGCATTATATTCCTAAGTCCTTCAAATAGAATTATCTACGTATATATATAACCTTGGAATAACATAGACTAACTTATGAAATTCATGCATATTATAGAAGGAAATTAGGGTTATACGAAATTTGTTTTCATTATACAAATTACACTAGTTTAATCCTTAAACTCATATGGTATGATTGTGCATTAAATCAACACTGTAAACTTATTTAAATTACCCACAGAAATAATTTTATCAGTTGTATGATCATCATCCTTTTCAAGGTGAGTGGGATACACATGGAAATCGTTAGGTGAAGTTTTGTCGATTTTTAAATGAGAAGAATTACAACATGATCCTATATCAGTTGTAACGACAATTGGGATTCTTACGAGGTTTGTCCAAATCCCGAGGAAAGTCATTCCTTGCGTCTGGTTTACTCTTGTTGTGTTTAATGAGTTCTTTGATGAAAATTGATGTGTTCTTACTATGTGATGGATTATACAACGTGAGGAGCCTTCATGTAGGCTTACTCTGTGCAATGTGCCATCCCTTAGACTTGCTCTGTGTGAATCATTTCTCTATGAGTTTGTTATGCACGCATATTTCTTTTGTGGGAATTTGTTTTTTCATGGAGTTGTTCGTTATCTTTCAGGATTTTTCCATCATGGGAATGGATTTCCTCCAAGTAATACCAAACGTTCCTCCTACTGTAAGTATATTCATACTGCTAAACATTACCCTTTCTATTTAAAATGTTTTTGTAAGCTAGCATTGAATCGTGTGTTTATAGGTCGAGTTTTTAAGCTAAAGGTATGTGTGTTCTCAGATAATGCAGTA
Organism: Picea engelmannii; assembly: GCA_009831015.1. Lineage (NCBI taxonomy): Eukaryota > Viridiplantae > Streptophyta > Pinopsida > Pinales > Pinaceae > Picea > Picea engelmannii. The sequence goes on along the minus strand of ML795666.1, from coordinate 266,069 downwards.
TACCCGACTGCATCTTCATCCTGGTAAGTGATTAAACAAACATTGGTTGTTCACATAATTTTAAATCCTCAGTTTCTTCTTCGGGTTTTACTTAGTAGAAAGAACATGTACTAACATTTACTTGTTTTCTTTTGTTTTTGGGTCCAAACCAAAATGATGTAAATGACCTTGTTCAAAAATCGATTTTCGTGGGTGGCATTAATCCTACAGGTATGAGTTCCCTCATGGTTTTCCCCCGAGAAGTCGCTACCACCGAATATATCTCAAGATGTATATCTGATATTTTGAGAGTTTCTAAGTTTCCTATTGGGAAAAGTTGGGTTGTAATACTAACAACAATCCTGTAGAGATTCAATGTTTGCGTTTCTAAGAATCTGTAATAATTATGTTTCGAGTTTGGAAAAAGGGTTTCTAAATGTTTACCATACCTAGATATTTAAGGTATTACCCTACGGGTTTCATATGTCCCTTGGACTATTAATACAAAGTCGTTTTTCTCCCTGAATAAAATCTTATATGATTTTGTAATATTCTGCTACAATTTACTTATTTCCCTCTGATTTTATATCAACGAAGACCCTCTACAAAAATGCATTATAGTTTCAATATATTTAAATCCTGTTTCGTAATTTTCTTCCATTATATCTCTCTGTATCGAATTGTTTTTGCATTCCATTATAACTCTTTGTATCAAAATGTTTTCGTGTTTTGTCCATTATAACTCTCCATATCAAAACGTTTTCGTGTTTTTGTCCATTATAACTCTCTGTATAAAAACGTTTTTGTGTTGTTGTCCATTATAATTCTCTGTATCAAAACGTTTTCGTATTGTTTTCCATTATAATTCTTTGTATAGAAATTGCGTCCAATTTACAATTGGTAACTTATTTGTATGTATAAATGTAATAATTATGTGACTATTACGAATAAACAAATTACCATTAACTCTTTTAAAAACAAAGATAATATCAATTCCTTTTCTTTTGACTAATAGAAGTTTACATATATCTGTGTATATTCATGATACTGACTAATTTTGCCTATTTAGGGTTGAACAATAAAAACCCTATCTATTACATAATAAAAATAATTGATATAAATATACATTACATTACACAATATGTAAATGCACAAAAAAATTATTACTATCTATCCTCATTTCGTAACTCTATTTCCTATTTAGACATTCTCATTACAAATAAATAGAAACCAAAACCTGTGTAGAATTTGCCCTGGACAAATGGATGCGACAACAATTTGAAGGTCATTGTTCCTCCCAACCTTAATCCAGAACAATCAAAACTACTTGCTTTGAATACCCCTAAGCATGATCGCTGAAGCACAAGGACGAAGACTAAGTTATTATTTATGCAACACTTCTTCTCGAATCTCACACATTTTGATGCTACGGTATTTTTCCCATTCATATGAGCCTCCTTCTCAATTCGTGTGAAGTGTTTTTATTCACTTTGCCAAGGTCTTTTGGTCATTAATGAACCACGTATTCACTCAAATCGTACTTGAGTTTTGACCAGATTTTCTGGGAATGTGTTTCCTTGCACCACTTGAGTTCGACCCAAGTTCCTGCCACTTGGTCTCTTATGAAATGCCACTTGTCATTCCTCCTTATGGGTCAACAATCACTCTTTTAACAACTACTTTCAGATTGTCATTGCCTTTTTATTAAATAATATATAAATGTATTACAATTGTTTTTACCACCCTCGGTCAACTTAAATAAACTCAATAGTTCAAATGCATAAATAAATAAATAAAGTATTAATAATTTTAAAATCTGAGATATAACATACATCCCCCCTTAAAGTTTAACACCATCCTCGGTGTTACTCAAGGTCTTTCAAGTCCTCTCGAAAAAGAATTGGATATGTGTATTGCATATGACTCTCCAATTCCCAAGTATCTTCCTTGGGACTAAGGTGCTTCCATTGTACCTTTACTTGCTTGATAGTATGGTTTTAGAGAATAAGATCTCTTCTATTGAGAATGCACTCTGGTTCCACTTGGAATTCACCTCCGGTTTCCAACTGTATCACATCCCAATCAACGTCACATGAGTATCATCACATACATATATTTTTAACAAAGAGATGTGAAAAACATTATGTACTTTTATTGAAACTGGAAGTGCCAGTTGATATGCTATTGGCCCCACTCTTGCTAACACTTCGAAGGGTCCACAATATCTTGGAGCTAACTTAGTACAATTTCCTAGTTTCAAAGAATTTTTCCTAGGTTTTACTTTTACATAAATATGATCTCCAATTTGGAACTCCCTTGGAGTTCTTTTGAAATTTGCATAACTTTTCTGCTGTTCTTGTGCCACCTTCAAGTTATGTTGTACCTTTTTCAGCATTAGTTCCATATCTTTCAAGACCTAACATTAATCTGTCCACTGAACCACTCCATGTAATTGGAGTGTTATATTTCCGTCCATAAAGTATTTCAAAAGGACTTAATTTCGTTGAAGCCTGAAAATGTTTGTTATAAGAAAATTCAACAAGATGTAAATACTCTTCCCATTTACTAGGCTTATCCATTACATACATTCTGAGCATACTTCTAATAGTTTACCCTTTCAGTCTACCCATCCGTTTGCGGATGATAAGCAGTACTGAAGTTTAATTGGGTATCCAAACCTTTAAACAAATCCTTCCAAAATGTAACTGTGAACTTAACATCTCTATCAAAAATTACAACTTTAGGCACACCATGTAATCTAAAAATTTCCTTCATAAAAATATCAACAATATTTATTGCTTTATAAGTGGACTTACCATGAATAAAATGTGTTGCCTTTCTTAATTTATCAACAAGAACCATGATTGAATCATTCTGTTTATTATTTTTAGGTAAACCTATTATAAAATACATACTGATAACCTCCCATTTCCATTCTAGAATAGGTAGAGGCTGTAGTAATCTTGATGGGTGTTTGTGCTCAACTTTTACCTACTGACATTCCAAGCATCTTGCCAAAAATTGCGCCACTTCACTTTTCATGTTTGACCAATATAATTCCTTTCTTAACATGGTAATCATTTTATGGTACCCAGGGTGTCCATAATATGGATTTTTATGCAATTCGTTCAATATTAACATTTTCATTTCATTTGAATAAGGTATGTATAATCTATTTTTATACATTAGTAATCCATTTTTCCTTATTCTAAATTCTGATTCAATATTTCTACCTCGCCTTCTGTTACTTTTCATTTTAAAACTTTATATTTTTCATTTTTTTCCGTAGTCGTTTTGATATTTTCTTCCAAATATGTCTCATAACTACTACTTGTAGTCATGTAGACTAAATTTGCATGACAAATTAAAGCATATGCAACTTTATTTTCTTTACCTTTAATATGCTTTATTTCAAAATCATATTCACTTAGGAAAGATAACCATGTGGCTTGTCGAGCATTCATATTTTGCTAATCAAACAAGTATTTTAAACTAATATTGTCCGACATCAACAACAATCTTCTTCTTATAAGATAGTGTCACCACATCTTAAGGGCATGTATTATAGCAACTAGCTCTAAATCATGAGTAGTATAATTTTTTTTGTCTTCTTTAAGCTTTCTAGATTCATAAGCTACTACATAATTTTCTTGCATCAAAACCCCTCCTAATCCTTCTTTGCAAGCATCCGTACATACAACAAAATCTTTATATGGATCTGCAATTTTTAGTATAGGAGCAGTAGTTAGGAGATGTTTTAATTTATTGAAACTTTCTTGACACTTTTATGCCCAATTAAATTTTATTCCCTTCTTCTGTAATGAGGTTATAGAGTATGCAATTTTTGAAAAACCCTATAAATCTTCGATAATAGCCAGTAATTCCCATAAAATATCTTACGTTAGTAACGTCTTTGGGAACATGCCATTCCATTATAGCTTTGATTTTATCCGTATTGACATAAATTCCTTCTTTATAAATAACATGTCCTAGATACTGTATTTTATCTTTATAAAAATCACATTTGCTGAGCTTAGCATACAAATCATGTTCCCTTAACACTTGTAAAATTATTCTTAAATGTTCTTGTTCATTTTTCGAATATACTAATATATCATCAATGAAAACAATAACAAATTTATCTAAGTATTTACTTAAACTATTATTCATTAAACACATGAATGAGGCTGGATTTTTTGTCAAACCAAAAGGCACTACTACAAAATCATAGTGGCCATACCTCATTTTAAAAGCCATTTTATGAATATCTTCATCTTTTATCCTAACTTGGTGGTATCCAGATCTTAAGTCAATTTTAGAAAATATCCTCTCTCCTCTTACTTGATCGAATAGATCATCAATGAGAGGTAAAGGATATATGTTTTTAATGGTCAACTTATTTAGTTGTCGGTAATCAATACAAAATCATAAATTAGCATCCTTTTTCTTTACAAAAAGTACAAGTTCTCCCCACGGAGACACATTGGGTCAGATGTACTTTTTATCTATTAGTTCTTGTAATTGTATTTTTTAGTTCATTCAACTCTAGGATGTACATCCTATAAGGAGCCTTAGAAACTGGTACCTCACCATGTACTAGATTTATAGTAAAATCTATATCTCTTTGTGGAGGTAATCCTAGAATTTCTTTCGGGAACACATCCTTAAGCTCATTTAAAACATGAAATTCTGCAAAATTTATCTGTTCACTTTCCTCCTTGTTATTTATTATATGTACAACATATATTTTACAACCTTTATGCACACACTTTTTCATTTGTAATGCTGATATTTCCCGAACATAAACTGTTTTAGGTATCCCCTTTATATTAACAATAATACCAGTATCATCCGTACATAAAAATGTCTTATTATAACAATTTAGTATCACTCTATGTTCCTCTAACCAATTCATATCAATCAACAAGTCATACGAACCCAAAGGAAAAACATTCAAATCAACATAAGTTTTGAAATTATTCATAAGAAATTCACACTTGGCAACAAATTCAGTTACTTTCCTTTTCATGCCTGTAGCAAGCTGAACTTACCATGACTTTTCAAACTTGGTTTTCTATAATTTGCACATCTTCACAACTCTAGATGAAATATAACTTAAAATAGAACCAGGGTCAATCAAAATAGAGTTTGTTTCATTATTTAGCATACCTTCTACTTCTACCATAGAATTTTGATGATCTGCTTGTCTGTTTTCCAATGATGCGCTAATTTTTGGAATGTTCCTTGCAATTTCTTCAACTATAGAAGCTTCATGGACAATATGCAAGTTTTTGTTGTTTTTCTTCCTGAGCGAACAATCCTTGTAATAATGTGGGTCACCACACTCCCAACATTTTAGAGGTTCCCTTTGTGCTGCATGTTTATTATAAATAGTAACCGGTTATTTATCCTTATTCCCAGATGGATTATAAGGTTTCTTACCTTTATAGTTACTTCCTTGATAACTTTGTTGATGATTTCCAAAGTTCTTATTATAAAATTTTGTTCCTTTTCCTTTCTATTCAAATTTATTATGCTTTTTATCTTTCCAGTTGTTCACATTCTGATTTTTATTTTTATTTTGTTCATAACTGAAATTTGCCTTCCTCATTGCTTCTTCTAAAGTTCTTAAGTTATTATATTTGATTCTTTCTTTATAAACATGAGGTAGACATCTTATAAAACATTAACTCTTTGGATTTTCATCAACAATATAAGGCATATGATGCAATAAACTTAAGAACTTATTGCACAACTCCTTCGTCGTCATAATTCCCAGTTTTAAATCATAAAACTCTTTATCCTTTTCTTTGTAATGCGGTTCTGACAAGTACTTTATTTTAAAATATTTCTTAAATTTTCTCGAAGTTACACATTGTTCTTTAATATGTTTTACCTTTTTTGTATCTTGCCACCAGATATCAGTTTTCTCAATCAAATTATATATTTTAATTCACTAGAATAATTATATATTTGGAAGTATTTCTTCATCCATGAAAGCCATGATTCAACCTCTTCTCCTATTGCAATTTCACCATTGAACACAGGGGGTTTGATCTTTTTAAATTCCCCATTGATTTCATCACAAGACTTGCGTTTCTTTTTAGTTTCCAACTAGTTACTATCACTGCTTTCACTGGAATCTTCGTATTTTTGTTTTCTTTTATTATCCAATTTCTCATTAGTAGGTTCAATGTCAGTATATGAAGATGCTTTATTTCTTACTTTTCATTTCCATGCTTTGTTAGAGACAAATTCCTTATTCTTAAGGTTTTCATGATCATGCAATTTATTTAATAATACACCATTTAATTCTTCTTGTGCTTTTAGGATATGTTCGTTATCATCGTTCACACTTTGTAATTTTTCTTTTAAATCCTTAACTATTTATAACATTTCTGACTGGTTATCATTTCTACTTTCATTTAAATTTACCGAAATATTTTCTTCATTAAAATTTTCTTGTTCCATCTCAGAACCTGGGTTTTCCATGGAGCATATTAAGGAGTCACATGCACAATAAATGGATTTCACTACAAATCCCATGGTGGAATACAAAACATCAACTCGTCCTACCACAAATAACCCCATTGAGAAAATAAATGAATCCCAACAGAATAACATAGACAGGGATTCTTTGTGGACAAAACAGGTAGGATGGATATGGGTGAAGAGGCGTTGTAGCACACTGGGGGTCGCTACGGTTAAGTAACCAAGGGGGACCACATCAAGGTGTGTAGGAAATATGCACAGTGCCCCAAAAGAACCAAATATGCTCATGTGTGGACATGTCCTTGTCACAATCAAGGATCTATGGTCCCAGTCTTCTCTCGAATTAAGACAATGACATGTTCGTTAAATGGTTCTTGAAGGAAACAATCATTAACAAGGAATTCAACAATAAATGATATGACCTCCCCAGAGCTTCCACACATTTGGGAGTAAAACCGATCATCATGCGACACTAATGCACAAGGATTGATACATTTCATGGATCACGAACGTCGACGAGAGTGACTCATGCAACTTCCGATCATTTATATATTGATGGGACTGCCATAATAGTACATTCTTAATGACCCCTTACACACCTCCTAGCTATTTTGCAATACCTAATTATTAACTTTCCATTTTCATACTTAATGTTGGCTAGCTTAGTGCAGACTTTCCTCCATAGATAAAAAGAGGGTCCCCAATATTAGTCATAAGGTCACAATAGTAGTAATCATGGGTGGAAGAATCAATTTTTTTTCCTCATAGTATATTTCAACAGAACCCTACCTAAATAATTTCCATGGCTTCGTCAAGCAGACCGCATGGATGGAATGGATCGAGGGTTTCCAAAGACCAACATGTAGTAGAGCCGGAATTACCTCGGCATGTGAGTTTCATAGATTCTTAGACAGGGAGAATGTAGGATGTCCAATTCACCGATTATGATATCTGTGACCTCAAGCAATTTCCCACCTTGGCCTTCCACCATTATGCGCGCACTGTTTCAAGTGCATACGGTAATCCATTAGTGCTCACCCAAGAGTGGGACCAACCCCTTAGACAAGAAAAAATTCTCCCTCTCATTGAATTCCCTCATTTTGGGAATAGTGGGATCGTCACCTTGTGCATTCTTCTTTTACTCACTCGCCTACACGATGGGTACTTGTGGTTGGGGGGGGGGAGTATTTAGTCAATGAAGCAACAATCTGACATGTTATCGGCCTACCCATGCATGGAGACGAGCCATAAAAATCCTTAGCCTCTAAATATACTACACAACAAGAGATCTAGGACACATACAATACATGCAATGGTCGGTGTGGGGTACTCATTTCAAAAATAAATGCCTGGACGGTTCACTTTACTGCGTAGTTGATAGATTTCAAAATCACGCACAATTGTATAATGGAGGATTGCTCATTCAGGGTAGTTGTTGTAGCTAAACAATGTGTAGTCCGTGTTCGTATGGATTGGGATCGATATGTAATGAATTAATTCATTGATGATTTCTTAGACTCCCAAAACTCTGGGAAAAAAATTCATTATAGTTGGATTCTTGTAGTTCTCACTATGGTTCTTTGGTGGCCCCCTTAGGGTTTTTAATGACCTACTAGAAGTAGGCATACCTTTGAATATTCTCTATTCTTATGACTACATGAGAGAAAGGATCCTTGTGCCCAAGAGTCCAACGATGATCTGTTTCGGAGTTGGTACGGACAACTGATTCAGGAAACTACTTTGCAAGAGTGTATGTTGCACATCCTCATGCTCAGGTATGATGGCTACCTTTTATTTGAATGTACTTTCCATAACATGTTCATATATCCATATGATTATCTGACCACTGCAATGGCACTCCTTCTGTTCTGCATTACTAAAGAATACATCCAACAAGGCGTGGTCAAATGGCTCACTCATTTTCAACCACTTCTCACCGAGGACACTAATACTCTAGAAATTCACACTAAGCACAATCAAGACCCAAAGAAGGCTGAAGCTGCACAACAACGAGCGCAGCACACGATCCCCCCTGGAAGGGGTTCCACCGATGATATGATAGAAAATATCTCTCAGGATCCACATTCCGTGTAACAACAAACACAATCCACCCTGATTGGGGAAAAGAGATAGTGAACCAACCTATCCAGCCCCAATGCAATTCTCTCCACTCAACTGGGTTCCATTTAGTTTGTGTCAGGTGTCGCCACATTAATCAATACTTTAAAGTGGAAATTGTTTCCAATGTTGACCATCTTTGTCGACAACTCAGAGGAGAACCACCAGTACCAGATCCTACTCCACGACCATCGACTTCCAGGATTCATTCTAGTGCTTAAAATTGGGTCCTTAGAGTGGACCCCCCATCATTACTTATAGTAGATGCCAAAAATGGAGGTATCCCATTGGAACCAATTCCAACTTACATGATACATGATTGTGCTACCACCCTGCTCTCTGAGTTAAGTGTGTGTAATGATAAACTGAGTCAACTTCATGCACGACTACAACTCCAACACCAAGTAGACAATATCGTGCATAATCAAGCACACAAACAATATCAAAAGGAAATTCAAGACCATAAATCCTTAATAAGGAGGTATGAAACTGAAAGTGTGGCACATGTAGTTTCCCAAACCCAGTACATAAAACTTAGTACAACATTCACTGACATTTTTAGAACTGTGGACTATCTATATGCACAGACTCCCATTACTTCTACTCAAGGGCGTGACATCCCTCTGAGATTTAAACTCTCGGCTATAAAATGTCGCTTGCATAATTTATGATCCATATTTATGAGCGGAACAAAATGAATAACAGACTGAATACAATAACACAGAGATACAGATAACAACAACATATATCTAGTGAACAATAAATTCTATTGAATAAATAAAATAGGTTGAAACTGTAAAACTACAGAACTGAAAACAACTTGCTTGAATGGTGGTAGTTATCTCTGAGAAGAGATATGGATGATATGCACATCCATCGAAGAAGAATGATTACAATGAGGCTCCAGAGGCCTTTTTAACATGAATCATGAATGCCAAAACCCTAGACATCCAAAAACCTAACCCTAGGAGATGACACACCAAATGTTATGTGGACCCAGATGGGTAAGTTGGTACCTCAAATTCTCGAGGCTGTAACTTTTGCATACGACCTCCATTTTAGGTGAGTGATAGCCTTTTGGAAATGTCTTTTGGAGAGCTAAAGATTATGCCATAAAACTTTGACTCTGTCTATAGTTTAACTGTGGCAAGCCAAAAAAACACTGTTTAGGGCCCCAAAACGACCCTGGAAGTACATAAAGATGTACTTACATGAAAAATTCCAAATTGAGTGAGTTGGATTAGCTGGGAGACCACCAATATCCACCTAGAATATGTGTAGGGCTTTAGACAACCATGAAATTGTAGAACCCACAATTACAAAGAATTACAGAAGAACGTGCTGAACTAAAATTGTCAAAGGATCCAGTTGGAATAGGTGGGTGGCCACCAATATCCACCTAGATTAGTTCTCCTCCATTAGGAAGCAATGGTATCCATTGCATTGAGTTCCCCCATCAGGTGAGGAAATTTTTGTTTAATTTGGCTTTGGGTGAGCTACTTGCCTTGGTGAAGAAGCTTCCTTGCCTTGACAACCCAATAAAGTTGGATCCTCTACTAGCCAGTGCCATTGAATTGTGTATCAACTATCTGATCAGTGGATGCATGTTCCATGCAATCAGGTTTGAGGTCTTTTCATGTCAATTGTTCTTTGATCTTCAAGGTGTCCAATAATTGTGGAAAATATGGTCGGAGGAGGTACACATTGAACACTAGGTGAAATCCAAGGAAGGGGGGAGTGTTGAGCTCAAAAGAATTCTTACCCACAACCTTGGTGATAATGTAAGGCCCATAGAGAAGTGGACAAAGCTTTCGATGGGGCCCTGTAAGGCATTCTTTTTGTAAATGTAACCAAACCTTGTCTCCCACCTGAAATTTGTGCAGTACCTAGTGTTGATCATGGCACTGCTTGTACTTAGCATTGGATTTCTACAAAAATATCATGGACCTGTTGGAGGATGTGTTGAATCCTCTCAATGAATCTAGTGGATTTTTCAGCCTCAGACTAAACATGGGAAGAATTTGTTTGTGTTTTTGCAAGAGGTAGTGAAACATCAATGGGACCCAAGGGTTGGAATCCCAACCCCACCTGAAAGGGGATATGGTTGATGGAGCTATAGAGAGCCATGTTGTAGCTATGTTGAACATAGGGAAGAATATCATCCCATGTACATATGCACTTAGATTTATACATGCGCAGGATGTGCACAATCATCCGATTGACAACCTCTATTTGGCCATCGATTTGAGGGTGGAAGACAATGGATTTAGTGAGATTGATGTCCAAAAATGACCAAAGAATCAACCAAAATGTGCTGAGGAACCCGCTATCTTGATTGGAGATGATGGTCTGTGGTATCCCAAAATGGACCCACACTCGTTCGAAGAAGAGCTTGGCAATATCTACCACTGTGATGCTCTTCTTGCACGTTGTGAGAATGGCCATCTTCGAAAACCGATCAACTACCACAAATACACAATCATTGCATTTCTTGGTGGACGGAAGGCCATACATGTAATCCATAGAGATGGATTCCCAAGGTCTCTCAGGAGTAGGAAGAGGGGTGTATAATCCTTTCTTCTTGATGGGTGGCTTGGCAATGGCACATGCAGTGAAAGAATTGATATACTTGCTGACACCCTGTCGAAGTTTTGGCCAATAAAAATGTTTCTGTATAATGACCACAATTTTCGCCATGCTAAAATGTGTTTCCATCTGACTATAGTGAGCCTCCCAAATCATATTTTTACTCTCGCTTGTAGGAACACATAGATGGACCATATGGCATAACAATCTGTCTTGAATGTGAAAATCGGTGACATTCACGCATGTACCCAAGAGATGATAGGTGGTGGCGAAGTCCAGATCTTGCTGATAAAGTTGGGGCCACTCAGATGCCTCATGCCCACATGAATGGATCAGGGTGGTGAGTTCAAACACGGGAGGTCGAATGAGGAAGTCAACTGCATGATTTGTGCTCCCTATCTTATACTTTATGTTGAGATGGAATTGCTGCAGGTAGGTGGACCACTTCTGATGGCGATCGTTCTACAACTTCCCCTGTGTCTATATGAACTGCAAAGGATTGTGATCAGTGTGGATGATTGTATCCTTTCCTAGAATGTAATGTTTCCATTAACGACATGACTGTACAATGGAATACATTTCCTTGTCATAGGTGGGGTATTTTCGAACAATATCTGATAGTGTCTCACTATGGTATGCTACCAGATGACCATGCTGAGTGAGAATTATGCCTACAATATAGTTAGATGCATCAGTCTCAATCTAGAACGGTTGTTGCAGATCAGGTAAGGAGAGTATGGGAGCTGAGCACAAGCGATGCTTCATATCATCAAATGATCGTTGTTGTTTCTTCCCCCAATAAAAAATTTCCCTTCCACCGCACTTGGTCACTTGGATGAGGACCCATGCAATATGGGAGAATCCCAACACGAACTATCGATAGAATTTGACAAGTCCCAAGAAGCTCTGAAGCTCGGTTAGTGTGTTCGGGGCTGGCCAGTCACAGATGACTTGGATCTTAGATGGATCAACATGTACCCCATGCTCATCAACAATGTAGCCCAAGTATTGGACCCTGTTCATGCCAAAGGAGCATTTTCCCAAGTTGACATATAGCTTGTGCTACCGCATAGTGCTCAAAACCTGATGAATATGTTTCATGTGCTCCTCCCAAGTTCTATGGAAGATGAGGATGTCATCCAAATATACCACCACAAAAGATTTGGTGAAGGGTCTCAATACATCATCCATCAACCTCATGAAAGTGGTTGGTGCAATTGTTAAGCCAAAAGGCATGACCAACCAATCAAAGAGACCTCCTTTAGATTTGAAAGTTGTCTTCCATACATCAGTTGGTTCAATGGGAACCTGGTGGTAGCCAGAATTTAGGTCAATCTTTTTTAAGAAATTCCCCCCTTGAGTTGGTCAAGAAGGTCATCAATTTTGGGAATTGGGTACCAGTTCTTGACTGTGATTTTTTTTAATTCTCTGTAATCAATGCAGAGCCACCAGGTCCTATATTTATTCTCCACCGATATAATTGGGCTTCTATAAGGGGAGGAGTTGGGTCTGATGTGCCCCTTTTGAAGCAAATCTTGGATATGACGCTTGATTTCGTCATTTTCCATCAGTGAGCGATGATAGTATGGTCCATTAGGCATAGGTGCACTGGGGGTTAGATCAATTGGATGCTTGACTTGGAAATGCATCGGTACCCCAATAGGTGAGGAGAATATGTCTTTGTACTCTTCCATGATCCTGTCCACTTGCTTCTGCTACAAAGAGAGGCTCTGTGTATAGGCCATGGATATGGCGACGAAATTCTATTTACTGTGAGCACAGATCATAAAGAAGATGAACTTCCCGGTCTGTGAAATGACCTTACTGCATTTCTTAGAAAATATTAAAGAAATAGCGGTAGGTGACGCTACCTCTGGTATCCTATACAATTGTCTACCCAAAGCAATAATAACTCTACGGGGTCTAGATTCATACACAACATGTCGCTTCCACAAATATGGTTTTCCTAAAATAACATCACAAAATTCAAGGGGATCAATATCACACAATACCTCATCTTTGACAGGCTTGATGTTGTAGGGAAGATGACACTGTTGGTTGACGCAAAGATCTCTTCCTTGGTGAAGCGAGACGATGGTGTAGCGATGCGGGTGCAGTGTCATCGATGGGTCCAACCGCTTGACGACTTCTACTGAGATCATGTTCTTCTGACTACCGCTATTGACAATTAAACGAAGTGGAGCCCCCTTTACCCACATATGTGAGTGAAATAGGCGTTCGCATTCCTCTAGTTCTCCTAGTTAGCTTAGATGGAATTTGGTGGTAGCGAGAATGGAATCGGGTTCAACATCGATAATCTGATTCCCTCCTTCTGGATTTGATTGGAATTAGAATATGCCTCTGACTCAAAATCTTTCAACTCATCCATGAGTGAATGTTTGGAGAGACATTCTTCGGTGTTGTGCCAAGGTATTTTATGGTATTCACACCATTTTCCTGTGTCTTTCTTCGAATTTTCATTACCCTTCTTTTGTTGCAGCTTGGACTAGTTTTTGTAAGAGTGGCCATCTTTGCTCTGCCACTTTTTTTGTGGGTTGGGGTTGCCTTTTCCCTGCTTCGGCTGTGGGAAGTTTGCAGATCCAAACTCTCACCTCTTCTTCTTAAATTTATGCTCGATCTTGACAACATATCTATATGCTATACCCATTGATGCAATGTATAGAAAATCCATTTATGTTTGAATGTATCTATGCATACAGTCATGGTATTTGAGCACTAGATGTTGCTCAGAGTCTTTTATACCCAATTTGGTGCATAGGGTATGGAAAATATTGGTAAAATCTGGTACTGTCTAGTCCCTTTCCTGATACAGGGTGGTAAAATCTTGTGTGCTGGTCCTCATAGCTTCCAATAGGGTAGTATTGTTCTTTAATGGAATCCATGAAGGAATCCCATGTGGCGTTGACCGCAAATATTTTAGATTCCTCTATGGCCCTTTTCTCAGAGTAAGTATCCCACCAGTCCTTAACATGGGGGACGACCTTGAGGAGTGAAAAAGTAATATTTTCCCTATTGTAAAAATTGTCGACCGAAAAACACCCCTTGAGCAGATTAAAACATTTATCTACAACATTCGCATCTATCATTCCTTCAAATAATGGAATGTCAAAATTTACCTTTAACTTGAAGGGGGTTGCATGGCCTCTTGATGAAGATGCGTCTCCTATGGGCAGTTGTCGAAGGATCTGTGCAAAGTTGTCCATCATTTTGTTCCTTTGTCGCGCAAGGGATTCCTTGAGAAACATTTTAAAAGGATCTCTTGCTCCATCATCTCTCTTTTCATCCCCCATGGGTTGTTGTCGGGCTCAACATGACCGATATTGAAAAGGATTGACTGGTTCAATTCACAACTTTTTGTACCCAGTTCTTGTCAGGGACATGCATGAATAAAAATAAATGAAGATAAGACCGCTCTGATACCACTGATCCAGATTTATGAGTGGAACAAAATGAATAAAAGACTGAATACAATAACATAGAGATATAGAGAACAACAACAAATATCCAGTGAACAATAAATTCTATTGAATAAATAAAATAGGCCGAAACTATAAAACTGTATAACTGAAAACAACTTGCTTGAATGGTGGTAGCTATCTCTCAGAAGAGATGTGGCTTCTACGCGCATCCGCCTGAGCATAATTATTACAATGAGGCTCCAAAATACTTTTTAATATTACTCATGAATTCCAAAACCCTAGACATCCAAAAACCTAACCCTAGGATATGAAACACCAAAATTTATGTGGGTCCCGATGGGTAAGTTGGTAGCTCAACTTCTCGGGGTCGTAACTTTTGCATACGACCTCCGTTTTAGGCATGTGATAGCCCGTTAGAAAGGTATTTTTGAGAACTACCCAGTATTCCATCAAACTCTAACTATGTCTACAATTTGACTATGGAAAGAAAAAATAATGTTTAGGGCCCCAAAATGACCCTGGAAGTACAAAAAGATGTACTGACATGAAAAATTCCAAACTAAGCCAGTTGGATTAGGTCAGAGGCCACCAATATCCACTTGGAACTTGTGTAGAGATTTAGACAACCCAAAAAGTGTATAACCTACAATTACAAATAATTACAGAAGAACGTGTTGAGCTAAAACTATGAAAGGAGCCATTTGGAATAGGTGGGTGGCCACCAATATCCACCTAGATCAATTTAGAGGCACAAATCACTGACCTTCATCCACCAATCCACCTGGAAAATCCCACCATGACTCGGTTCCAACACAGACTTGTGTCGACCCAAGTAGCTCTTCGTGATGGACAACACAGGGTAAAAGAATTCTCCCACATGGTTGATTACTGATTCTCCCTATGGAACCATATCCAAACGCTTCCAAAAGTATCTTCTATCGAAGATTGAGTTCGCGTGGTTGAGGTAGAGGTCACCCAATAAAAGACAGATCTGGCCTCTTTTCCCTCCGGGGAGAATGCCACTGCGATGCTAGCAATTGCAACGAAAATGAAGGAGATCATTGTAGCTCGATGTGAGCAACATAATATGTCTGAGATGATCACTTCTACGAGCGATAAGGCCTTATTCTTGTTTATGCATATTTATGTCATACAGGTTGTTGTTGACCCTCTCATTGAAAAAATCAATATAATCAACCTAACAAATTCTTAAATCACAACAGTTGAAGCTGAGGCCATTTTTCATTCCACGCAGGATCTCCAAGGCTACATTAATGATCTTGAGCGCCTCTTTAAGGAGTTCATTTAGGAACTCAAAAGAACTATCCCATCTATTGTGATGGTAATTCCATGAAGCTATTGTCTCAAGGATGAGCCAAGTAATAGTGGTGGGGTCTTGTTGGCACCCAAAGTTTTTGGTTAATCTCACGCGTGATGATTCCAAGTTTTATGTGTGCTCATTCCAAGTTTTGTATGTGACCATTCCATTTTGGCACATGCCTAAGCTAAAGGTACAAAGAAGGACAAGAAGTGCATGCCAGACCGAGTTTTGATATTCTCTGCCAAGTCCAAGATATGAAATATGTGCGTCAGTCCGAGTTTTGTCAGTATCGTCAAAAATCAAGAAGCCGTACACTGGAATCAAGAAATGAATCATCGATAAATATTATCTAATGATTAAGGCAAGCAACACAAGGGAATGTGAAGTTGATAAAAGATGAGCTGGTGTTGCGCATGGACAACAAATTCCCAATTTTCTTATCTTATCATCTCTCCAAGACAAGAAATCCCCCCCCTTCAATTCTTCCCACCGGAACCCTCACACTCTCTCTCTCACTCGAAAATGGATATGCCCAAGTTTTCCTCTCACTCTCCCCGCCTTGTCGTTTACAACTTCTCTTCTGATCACTTCAACCTATATCATTCACAGTTCAACGAGTCCCTCTTCCAACGCCGACACATAGAGAATCGAAAAACACATCCTTCTTCCACCGTCGCATTTGCGTACCATTGATTTCTTCACCTATACATAAGCCACCTCCCTATGAACTTGGTTGGTGCACTAGTGCACCTCTGCTAAACCTCATTGATGCACATTTTTCTCACTAGTGAAGTGCGCGTTATGAATGCAGACACATTATATGATAAAATCTTATATGATTTTGTAAACCTCCTTGAATAAAATCTTATATGATTTTGTAATATTCTGTTACGGTTTACTTATTTCCCTCTAATTTTATATCAACAGAGACCCTCTGCAAAAATGCATTACAGTTTCAATATATTTAAATCTTGTTTCGTAATTTTCTTCCATTATATCTCTCTGTATCTAATTGTTTTTGTATTCCATTATAACTCTATGTATCAAAATGTTTTCTTGTTTTTGTCCATTATAACTCTCTATATCAAAACATTTTCGTGTTGTTGTCCATTATAACTCTCTGTATCAAAAGGTTTTTGTGTTGTTGTCCATTATAACTCTCTGTATCAAAACATTTTCGTATTGTTTTCCATTATAATTCTCTGTATCGAAATTGCGTCCAATATACAATTGGTAACTTATTTGTATGTAGAAATTAGTAATTTTGTGACTATTATGAATAAAAAAATTACCATTAACTCTTTTAAAAACAAATATAATATCCATTCCTTTTCTTTTGACTAATATAAGTTTACATATATCTCTGTATACTCACGATACCAACTAATTTCTCCTATTTAGGGTTGAACAATAAAAACCCTATCTATTACATAATAACAATACTTGATATAAATATACATTACTATACACAATATGTAAATGCACAGAAAAATTATTACTATCTATCCCCATTTCGTAACTCTATTTCCTATTTAGACATTCTCATTACAAATAAATAGAAACCAAAACCTATGTAGAATTCGCCCTGGAGAAATGAAGGTGACAACAATTTGAAGGTCATTGTTCCTCCCAACCTTAATCCAGAACAACCAAAACTACTTGCTTTGAATACCCCTGAGCCTGATCGTTGAACCACAAGGACGAAGACTAAGTTATTATTTATGCAACACTTATTCTTGAATCTCACACATTTTGATGCTATGGTATTCTTCCCAGTCATACGAGCCTCCTGCTCAATTCATGTGAAGTATTTTTATTCACTTTGCCTAGGTCTTTTGGTCATTAATGAGCCACCTGCTCACTCAAATTGCACTTGAGTTTTGATCAGATTTTCTGGGAATGTGTTTCCTTGCACCACTTGATTTTGACCCAAGTTCCTTCCACTTGGTCTCTTATGAAATGCCACTTCCCATTCCTCCTTGTGGGTCAACAATCACTCTTTTAACAACTAATTTTAGTTTGTCATTTCCTTTTTATTAAATAATATATAAATGTATTACAATTGTTTTTACCACCCTCGGTCAACTTAAATAAACTCAATAGTTTAGATGCATAAATAAATAAATAAAGTATCAATAATTTTAAAATCTGGGATATTACATACATCCCCCCTTAAATTTTAACACCGTCCTCGGTGTTACTCAAGGTATTTTGAGTCCTCTTAGAAAATAATTGGATATGTGTATTACATATGACTCTCCAATTCCCAAGTAGCTTCCTCGGGACTAAGGTGATTTCGTTGCACCTTTAATTGTCTAATAGTATGGTTCCAGAGAATAAGCTCTCTTCTATTGATAATGCACTCTGGTTCCACTTGAAATTCACCTCCGGGTTCCAACAGTATCACATCCCAATCAACCACATGAGTATCATCACGCACATATATTTTTAATAAAGAGACGTGAAAAACATTATATGCTTTTATTGAAACTGGAAGTGCCAGCTGATAGGCTACTAACCCCACTCTTGATAACACTTCGAAGGGTCCATAATATCTTGGAGCTAACTTAGTACAATTTCCCAGTTTCAAAGAAATTTTCCTGGGTTTTACTTTTACATAAACATGATATCCAACTTGGAACTCCCTTGGAGTTCTTTTGAAATCTACATAACTTTTCTGCCGATCTTGTGCCACCTTCAAGTTATGTTGTACCTTTTTCACCGTTAGTTCCATATCTTTCAACATATCATGACCTAACATTAATCTGTCCACTGGACCACTCCATGTAATTGGAGTGTTACATTTCTGTCCATAAAGTATTTCAAAAGGACTTAATTTCGCTGAAGCTTGAAAATGATTGTTATAAGAAAATTCAACAAGATGTAAATACTCTTCCCATTTACTAGGCTTATCCATTACATACATTCTGAGCATACTTCTAATATTTAGTTTACCCTTTCAATCTACCCATCTATTTGTGGATGATAAGTAGTACTGAAGTTTAATTGGGTATCCAAACCTTTAAACAAATCTTTCCAAAATGTACCTGTGAACTTAGCATCTCTATCATAAATTACAACTTTAGGCACACTATGTAATCTGAAAATTTCCTTCATAAAAATATCAACAATATTTATTGCTTTATAAGTGGACTTAACATGAATAAAATGTGTTGTCTTTCTTAATTTATCATCAACAACCATGATTGAATCATTTTGTTTATTATTTTTAGGTAAACCTGTTATAAAATCCATACTAATAACCTCCCATTTCCATTCTGGAATAGGTAGAGGTTGTAGTATGCTCAACTTTTACCTGCTAACATTCCAAGCATCTTCCCAAAAAATATTCCACTTCACTTTTCATGTTTAGCCAATATAATTCCTTTCTTAACATGGTAATCATTTTCTAGTACACAAGGTGTCCATAATATGGCTTTTTATGCAATTCGTTCAATATTAACAATTTCATTTCATTTGAATCAGGTATGTATAATTTATTGTTATACATTAGTAATTCATTTTTACTTATTCTAAATTCAGATTCAATATTTTCTTCTTCGCCTTCCGTTACTTTTCGTTTTAAAACTTTATATTTTTCATTTTTTTCTGCAGTCGTTCTGATCTTTTCTTCAAAATATGTCTCATAACTACTACTTGTAGTCATGTAGACTAAATTTGCATGAAAAATTAAAGCATATGCAACTTTATTTTTTTTACCTTTAATATGCTTTATTTCAAAATCATATTCACTTAGGAAAGCTAAGCATCTAGCTTGTGGAGTATTTAGATTTTGTTGACCAAACAAGTATTTTAAACTAATATTATCCGACAACAACAAAAATCTTCTTCCTATAAGATAGTGTCGCCACATCTTAAGGGAATGTATTATAGGAGCTATCTCTAAATCATGAGTAGCATAATTATTTTCGTGTTCTTTAAGCTTTCTAGATTCATAAGCTACTACATAAGCATTAAAACCCCTTCTAATCCTTCTTTGCAAGCATCTGTAGATACAACAAAATCTTTATACAGATCTGCAATTTTTAGTATAGGAGCAGTAGTTAGGAGATGTTTTAATTTATTGAAACTTTCTTGACACTTTTCTATCCAATTAAATTTTATTCCCTTCTTTTGTAATGAGGTTATAGAGTATGCAATTTTTGAAAAACCCTATAAACCTTTGATAATAGCGAGTAATTTCCATAAAAGATCTTACGTCAGTAACGTCTTTGGGAACATGACATTCCATTATAGCTTTGATTTTATCTGGGTTGACATAAATTCCTTCTTTGTAAATAACATGTCCTAGATATTGTATTTTATCTTTATAAAAGTCACATTTGTTGAGCTTAGCATACAGTTCATGTTCCCTTAACACTTGTAAAATTATTTTTAAATGTTCTTCATGTTCTTGTTCATTTTTCGAATATACTAATATATCATCAATGAAAACAATAACAAATTTATCTAAGTATTTACTTAAAATATTATTCATTAAACACATGAATGAGGCTAGAGTTTTTGTTAAATCAAAAGGCACTACTGCAAACTCATAGTGGCCATACCTCATTCTAAAAGCCATTTTATGAATATCTTCATCTTTTATCCTAGCTTGGTGATATCCAAATCGTAAGTCAATTTTAGAAAATATCCTCTCTCCTCTTACTTGATCGAATAGATCATCAATGCAAGGTAAATGATATCTGTTTTTAATGGTCATGTTATTTAGTTGTCGGTAATCAATACACAATCATAAAGTACCATCCTTTATCTCTACAAAAAGTATAGGTTCTCCCCACAGAGACACATTGGGTCAGATGTACTTTTTATCTATTAGTTCTTGTAATTGTATTTTTAGTTCATTCAGCTCTAGGATGTTCATCCTATAAGGAGCCTTAGAGACTGGTACCTCACTAGGTACTAGATTTATAGTAAAATCTATGTCTCTTTGTGGAGTTAATCCTAGAATTTCTTTCGGGAACACATCCTTAAACTAATTTAAAACATGAAATTCTAAAAACTTTATCTATTCACTTTCCTCCCTGTTATTTATTACGTGTACACCATATATTTTACAACCTTTATGTACACACTTTTTCATTTGTAATGTTGATATTTCCTGAGCATAAATTGTTTTAGGTATCCCCTTTATATTAACAATAATACCAGTATCATCCGTACATAAAAATGTTTTGTTATAACAATTCAATATAACTCTATGTTCCTCTAACCAATTCATACCAATCAACAAGTCATACGACCCCAAAGGAAAAACATTCAAATCAGCATAAGTTTTGAAATCATTCATAAGAAATTCACACTTGCCAACAAATTCAGTTACTTTCCTTTTCATGCCTGTAGCAAGTTGAACTAACCATGACTTTTCAAACTTGGTTTTCTATAATTTGCACATCTTCACAACTCTAGATGAAATATAACTTAAAATAGCACCAGGGTCAATCAAAATAGAGATTGGTTCATTATTTAGTGTACCTTCTACTTCTACCATAGAAGTTTGATGACCTGCTTGTCTATTTTCCATTGTTGCGCTGATTTTTGGAATGTTCCTTGCAATTTCTTCAACTGTAGAAGCTTCACGAACAACATGCAAGTTGTTGTTGTTTTTCTTCCTGAGCAAACAATCCTTGTAATAATGTGGGTCACCACACTCCCATCATTTTAGAGGTTTCCTTTGTGTTGTATTTTTATTATAAATAGTAATCGGTTCTTTATAATTATTCTCAGATGGATTATAAGATTTATTACCTTTATAGTTACTTCCTTGATAACTTCGTTGATGATTTCCAAAATTCTTATTACAAAATTTTGTTCCTTTTCCTTTCTGTTCAAATTTATTATGCTTTTTATCTTTCCAGTTGTTCACATTCTAATTTTTATTTTTATTTTGCTCATAACTGAAATTCACCTTCCTCATTGCTTCTTCTAAAGTTCTTGGGTTATCATATTCGATTATTTATTTATAAAAAGGAGGTAGAAAAATTATAAAACGTTGACTCTTTGTCTTTTCATCAACAATATAAGGCATATAATGCAACAAACTTAAGAAATTATTGCACAAGTCATTCATAGTCATACTTCCCAGTTTTAAATCATAAAACTCTTTAGCCTTTTCTTCATAATATTGTTCTGACAAGTACTTTATTTTAAAATATTTCTTAAACATTCTCCAAGTTACATATTGTTCTTTAATATTTTTTACCTTTTTTATATCATGCTACCAGATATTAGTTTTCCCAATCAAATTATATATTTTCATTTTTGCTTTTAATTCACTAGAATAATTATATATTTGGAAGTATTTATTCATCCCTGAAATCCATGATTCAACCTCTTCTCATGTTGCAATTTCACCGTTGAACACAAGGGGTTTGATCTTTTTAAATTCCCCAATGATTTCATCACAAGACTTGCATTTCTTTTTGGTTTCCAACTGGTTACTATCACTGCTTTCACTAGAATCTTCGTATTTTTGTTTTCTTTTACTATCCAATTTCTCATTATTAGATTCAATGTGAGTATCTGAAGATGATTTATTTCTTACTTTTCGTTTCCATGCTTCGTTTCCAATTTCGTTAGAGGCAAATTCCTTATTCTTAAGGTTTTCATGATCATGCAATTTATTTAATAATACATCATTTAATTCTTCTTGTTCTTTTAGGATATGTTCGTTATCAGCGTTCACACTCGGTAATTATGCTTTTAAATCCTTAACTATTTGTAACATTTATGAGTGGTTATCATTTCTACTTTCGTTTAAATTTATCGAGATATTTTCTTCATTAAATTTTTCTTGTTCCATCTCAGAACCTGGGTTTTCCATGGAACATATTAAGGAGTCACATGCATAATAAATGAATTTCACTACAAATCCCGTGGTGGAAGAAAGAACATCATCTCATCCTACCACAACTAATTTGTTAGCGATATTTCTTGTTTAGGGGGTTAGATATCAAAAGAGTGGATTGAAACCCACTTGTCCAAAGTTTCGGGCAATAATGCGCCCATGGTAAGAAGCAAGCAAGTTCGGGCGGTCCATATTTGCGCGCACAAATCGATGGCGCACAGCAATTTTCGGACCCCCCTTGCCTTTCTACCTTTAAGCGGAGGGGGGGGTCCGAGATCGGGGGTGCATCTCTCCGACGGCCCATATGAGCATGCCCGGATCAACGACGATGAAGACCTTTTCGGACCCCCCCCGCCTTTCTACCTTTAAGCGGAGGGGGGGGGGTCCGAGATCCCATGTGCAGCTTCCCAACATCCAGGATCGTAGCACCCAGATCAACGACGCTCGGGCAGTCCCGCTCCTCTCAGCTACCCTGTGTTTAACCAGTGTGGGCCCTCCTCCTGTCGTTTTTTTTTATTCCCTCTTCCGCCTTTCCCTTGCTGCCGTGTGTCATCCACTCACCTCTCCTCGGCGGTCCTCGTGGCTCTCTTTTCTCCCACCATCCACTCATTTTCTGTCGTGTGTCCTGCTCCCTTTCTACATCCGTTTCTCACCCGAAGGCGAGTTAGTCCTCCCGTCTTCCCTTCGTCTACCTGACTGTCTTCCACCACGAATCATCCCTTGTTACCCCTCTTTGTCATCACTCTCACTTCTCGCCATCACTCCTACCATACACCATGTCCTCCCCTCCGCGCTGGCCCTCATATCCGTCTCTCAAGCTATTCGGTTGTTCCAGGCGGCGGCGTGAGAAGTATTCCCCATCCCGAGATGCTGAGTTGGCAGGGCCGTTATCAATCCCAAGAAGCAGTTATTAAAGCGGTTGGTGGTGGTTAGACATCGTCTCCGTCATAATGGGGACGTCCCGCAATGAATTAAAAGCACGTCGATTCGCCAAATAAACTGTCAGAAGACTGATCGCGTCTGCCATAAGTTGCACGACCATTCAAAGATCGCAGCTCTGTGTTGTCAGAAGCCATGCAGACGCAAATCCTTCAATGCAGTTTCTTGGGTCCGTCGCTGATTGTTATTTTGAGTATATGTAGGCATTTTGGCCATTTTTGTATCTATCGATGGTAGAGCTAAGCTCCCGACTGTATAGATTTCAGCCATACTCTGGTTTCCTGGTTATGCCTCTGTGTTTGAGACTTCTTGGTTTATAACAAACAATTTCCTTTCTTATCCATCTTTGTTTCATCTTTTGCTGGAGGG
>ML795666.1:209537-236465 GCA_009831015.1 Picea engelmannii | reverse complement strand
TCAGCAGTGGGGACTGGATTTTATCGGAGAAATTCATCCTCCCTCAAGTGGTCAGCACCGATGGATTTTGACAACAACTGACTACTTCACTAAATGGATAGAAGCCGTTCCTACCAGAAGCACTTCTCACAAAGTAATCATCATCTTCCTGGAGGACATCATTGCTAGGTTTGGCTGCCCTAGCAAAATCGTCACTGACAATGCTTCCCCATTCCGATCAGAGCCTCTGATCAAATTTTATGAACAGTTTGGAGTGTCACTGATCCACTCCACTCCCTACTATCCTCAGGGAAACGGACTGGTAGAATCCTCTAATAAAAGTCTAATCAAGCTTATCAAGAAACTATTGGAGGATAATAAGAGGGCCTGGGACTCAAAGATCAAATTTTCACTTTGGGCCGATCGAGTGACAACGAAGAAATCCCTGGGTCTCTCACCCTTCCAGCTTGTTTATGGGATTGAGGCAGTTTTCCCCACTCAGCTTGCCTTGCCTGTGGAAAATATTCTCCATGACTATGAAGGGGAACCTAATATTATGCTCAGAAGAATTCATCAGATGGTGGAGGTGCAGCAGACCAGAGAACAGGTCCTGGACAGAGCTTACAATCGTCAGTAGAAGATCAAGCAGGCTTTCGACAGAAAAAAGAAGAAGAAAGAGTTTGGACAGGGTGATCTGGTGCTCAAGTGGGATGCACCCAGACAGGAGAAGGGCAAACACAGTAAATTTGATGCCCTCTGGTTCGGGCCTTTCAGGATTCTTGAAGTGTTTTCCAACAACACTTACAGGTTGCAGGATCTGGAAGGCAATGAAGCTTTTAGTGGCCCAATCAATGGGCATTTCTTAAAGAAATGTTTTATTTGAGCCACAGTCGGCTCGTTTTGCTTAGTTATGTAAATATTGCTTCGTGTTTTTGTTTTTGTTTTTGTTTTATTTTTCGGACTAATAAATGACTCCATAGCCCAACAACAAAGGCACCAAGTCTGCAAAAGAGTTCTTAGAGCATCATAGGGACGACTCTATCCCCCATGGAGCCAAATGTTAGCGATATTTCTTGTTTAGGGGGTTAGATATCAAAAGAGTGGATTGAAACCCACTTGTCCAAAGTTTCGGGAAATAATGCGCCCATGGTAAGCAGCAAGCAAGTTCAGGCGGTCCATATTTGCACGCACAAATCGACGGCGCACAACAATTTTCGGACCCCCCTCGCCTTTCTACCTTTAAGCGGAGGGGGGGGGTCCGAGATCGGGGGTGCATCTCTCCGACGGCCCAGATGAGCACGCCCGGATCAACGGCGATGAAGAACTTTTCGGACCCCCCTGCCTTTCTACCTTTAAGCGGAGGGGGGGGGGTCCGAGATCCCATGTGCAGCTTCCCAACGGCTAGGATCGTAGCGCCCAGATCAACGATGCTCGGGCAGTCCCGCTCCTCTCAGCTGCCCTGTGTTTAACCAGTGTGGGCCCTCCTCCTGTCATTTGTTTTTATTCCCTCTTCCGCCTTTCCCCTGCTGTCGTGTTTCATCCACTCACCTCTCCTCGGCGGTCCTCGTGGCTATCTTTTCTCCCACCATCCACTCATTTCCTACCGTGTGTCCCGCTCCCTTTCTACATCTGTTTCTCACCCGAAGGCGAGTTCGTCCTCCCGTCTTCCCTTCGTCTACCTGACTGTCTTCCGCCACGAATCATCCCTTGTTAACCCTCTTTGTCATCACTCTCACTTCTCGCCATCACTCCTACCATACACCATGTCCTCCCCTCCGCGCTGGCCCTCATATCCGTCTCTCAAGCTATTCGGTTGTTCCAGGCAGTGGCGCGAGAAGTATTCCCCATCCCGAGATGCTGAGTTGGCAGGGCCGTTATCAATCCCAAGAAGAAGTTATTAAAGCGGTTGGTGGTGGTTAGACATCGTCTCCGTCATAATGGGGACGTCCCGCAATGAATTAAAAGCACGTCGATTCGCCGAATAAACTGTCAGAAGACTGATCGCGTCTGCCATAAGTTGCACGACCATTCAAAGATCGCAGCTCCGTGTTGTCAGAAGCCATGCAGACGCAAAGCCTTCAATGCAGTTTCTTGGGTCCGTCGCTGATTGTTATTTTGAGTATATCTAGGCATTTTGGCCATTTTTGTATCTATCGATGGTAGAGCTAAGCTCCCGACTGTATAGATTTCAGCCATACTTTGGTTTCCTGGTTATGCCTTTGTGTTTGAGACTTCTTGGTTTATAACAAACAATTTCCTTTCTTATCCATCTTTGTTTCATCTTTTGCTGGAGGGTTCACAGTTGAAGGATTCACGTGGACTTAACAATCTTGTTGCGATAAAGGATTTGTTGTGGCATCTTTACTTTCTCTGGTATATGTGTTTGAATGTAAAAGGATTTTGCATTTGAACGCACTTCTTCTCTAGTCCGTGATGAACCTGATGTTCATCGTGGATCACTGCGCCTTCTTGCATAAGTCTTCTACCTACTCACCTTTTTACTATGACTCACTGTTTGAATTTTATACAAGACCTCATTCGTTCATGCATGCCTGGTCTGGTTTCTGAGTTGAGATTGTGCTGTTTCGAGTTTCCCTCCATTTGATCAAACTTTAAAACAAACCGTGACATTAAATCTGATGGGCTTCGGGCTCTACTCTTGCTAGCAATCCAGGAGTGACTTCCGAAAGCTAACATAATCCCATTGAGAAAATAAATGAATCCCATCAAAATAACATAGACAAGGATTCTTTGTGGACAAAACAGGTAGGATGGATACGGGTGAAGAGGCGTTGTGGGCCACTAGGGGTCACTACGGTTAAGTAACCAAGGGGGGCCCACATCAGGGTGTGCAAGAAATATGCATGGTTCCCCAAAAGAACCAAATATGTGCATGTGTGGACATGTTCTTGTCACAATCAAGGATCCACGATCCTAGTCTTCTCTCGAATTAAGATAGTGACATGTCCATTAAATGGTTCTTGAAGGAAAAAATCATTAACAGGGCATTCAACAATAAATGATATGACCTCCCCGGAGCTTCCACACATTTGGGAGTAAAATAGATCATCATGAGACACTAATGCACAAGGATTGATACATTTCATGGATCACGAACTCCGGTGGGAGCGACTCATGCAAATTCTTATCATTTATATATTGATGGGACTGTCGGAATAGTACATTCTTAACAACCCCTAACACACCTCCTAGTTGTTTTGCAATACCCAATTAGTAACTTTCCATTTTCATACTTAATGTTGGTTAGCTCAGTGCAGGCTTTCCTCCATAGATAAAAAGAGGGTCCCCAATATTAGTCATAAGGGCACAATAGTAGTAATCGTGAGTGGAAGAATCAACATTTTTTCCAGTAGTAGATTTCAACATAATCCTACCTAAATAATTGCCATGGATTTGTCAAGAAGACCACATGGATGGAATAAATCCAGGGTTGTTGAAGACCTATAGGTACCAGAGCCGAAATTACCTCGACATGTGAGTTTCATACATTCTTAGACGGGGATAATGTAGGATGTCTAATTCACCGATTAAGATGTCTATGACCTCAAGCAGTTCCCCACCTTGGCCTTTCACCATTATGTCTGCATTGTTTGAAGTGCAGACAGTAAGCCATTATTGCTCACCCAAGAGTGGGACCAACCCCTTAGACAAGAAAACATTCTCCCTCTAATTGAATTCCCTCATTTTGGGCATAGTGGGATCGTCACCTTATGCATTATTATTTTACTCACTCACCTACACGATGGGTACTTGTGGCTGGGGGGGAGTATTTAGTCAATGAAGAAACAATCTGTCATGTTATTGGCCTACCCATGCATGGAGATGAGCCATAAAAATCCTTATCCTATAAATATACTACACAACAAGAGATCTACGACACATACAATACATGCAATGGTCAGTGTGGGGTACTCATTTCAAAAATAAATTCCTGAACGATTCGCTTTGTTGTGTAGTTGATAGCTTGCAAAATCCTGCACAATTGTACAATGGAGGAGTTCCCATTCAGGGTAGTTGTTGTAGATAAACAGTGTGTAGCTGGTGTTCAAATGGATTGGGATCGATATGTAATGAATGAATTCATTGATGATTTCTTAGACTCCCAAAACTCCGAGAAAAAAAATCATTATAGTTGGATTCTTCTACTTCTCGCTATGGTTCTTTGGTGGCCCTCTTAGGGTTGTGAAAGACCTGCTAGAAGTAGGCATACCTTTGAAGATCCTCAATTCTTACGACTTCGTGAGAGAAAGGATCCTCGTTCCCTAGAGTCCAACGATGATTTGTTTCAGAGTTGGTACCAACAACTAATCCAGGAAACTACTTTGCAAGAGTGTATGTTGTGCACCCTCATGGTCATGCATGATGGATATCTTTTATTTGAACATACTTTCCATAACATGTTCATACATCCCTCTGATTATCTTGCCACTGTAATGGCACTCCTCCTGTTCTGCATTACTGAAGAATACATCCAACAAGGCATGGTAAAATGGCTTGCTCATCTCCAACCACTTCTCGTCGAGGACACTAATACTCTAGAAATGCACACTAAGAACAATCAAGACCGAAAGAAGTCTGAAGCTACACAAGAGCAATAATAACACACAATACCCCTTGGAAGGGGTTCCATCAATGATACGATAGAACCGATCTCTCAGGATCCACATTTCATGTACCAACAAGAACAATCCACCCTGATCGGGGAAAATAGATAGTGAACCAAACTACCCAACCACAATACAATTCTCTCCACTCAACAAGGTTCCATTCAGTTTGTGTGAGGTGTCGCCACATTAATCAATACTTTAAAGTGGAAATTGTTGCCAATGTTGACCATATTTGTCGACGACTTGGAGGAGCACCACCAGTACCAGATCCTACTCCATGGCTGTCGACTTCCAGGATTCATTCTAGTGCTTCAATTCGGGTCCTTAGAGTGGAACCACCATCATTACTTACAATATATGCCAACAATGGAGGTATCACGTTGGCACCAATTCCAACTCACATGATACACGATTGTGCTACCACCCGCTCTCTGAGTTAAGTGTGTGCAATGATGAACTGAGCCAAGCTCATGCACGACTACAACTCCAACACCAAGTAGACAATATCGTGCATAATCAAGCACACAAACAATATCAAAAGGAAATTCAAGACCATCAAGCCTTACAAAGGAAGTATTAAATGAAAAGTGTGGCACATGTAGTCGCCCAAACCCAGTACATAGAACTCAATACAACGTTCACTGACCTTGTTAGAACTGTGGACTATCTATATGCATAGACTCCCACTACTTCTACTCAAGGGTGTGACATCCCTCTGAGATTTAAAATCTCAGCTATAAAAACTCACTTGCATAATTTATGATCCAGACTTATGAGAAGAACAAAATGAATATTAGACTGAATACAATAACACAAATATATGGAGAACAACAACATATATCTAGTGAACAATGACTTTTATTGAATAAATAAAATAGGTTGAAACTGTAAAACTGCAAAACTGAAAACAACTTGCTCGAATGGTGGTAGTTATCTCTGAGAAGAGATATGGCTAATACAGACATCTGTCTAAGAAAAATGATTACAATGAGGCTACAAAGGCCTTTTTAACATTAATCATGAATGCCAAAACCCTAGACATCCAAAAACCTAACCCTATGAGATGACACACCAAATGTTATGTGGACCCAAATGGGTAAGTTGGTACCTCAACTTCTCGGGGTCGTAACTTTTGCATACGACCTCCATTTTATGCGAGTGATAGCCTGTTGGAAATGTCTTTTTGAGATATAAACATTATGCCATCAAACTTTGACTCCATATATAGTTTGACTATGGCAAGCCAAAAATAACACTATTTAGGGCCGCAAAACAACCCTGTAAGTACATAAATATGTACTGACATGAAAAATTCCAAACTGAGCCAGTTGGATTAGGTGGGAGGCCACCAATATCCACCTAGAAGATGTGTGGGGCTTCAGACAACCATGAAAGTGTAGACCCCACAATTACAAAGAATTATAGAAGAACATGTTGAACTAAAACTATCAAAAGGAGCCAGTTGGAATAGGTGGGTGGCCACCAATATCCACTTGGATCAATCCTCCCCCATTAGGAAGCAATGGTCTCCATTGCGTTGAGTGCTCCCATCAGGTGAGGAATTTTTTTCTGAATTTGTCTATGGGTGAGCTACTTTCCTTGGTACAGGAGCTTCCCTACCTTGACAACTCAATAAAGTTGGATCCTCTGCTAGCGAGTTCCAATGAGTTGTGTATCAACTATCTGATCAGTGGATGCATGTTCCATGCAGTTAGGGTTGAGATATTTTGGTGTCAATTGTTCTACGATCTCCGAGGTGTCCAATAATGGTGGAAAATATGATCGGAGGAGGTCCACATTGAACACTGGGTGAAAGCCAAGGAAGGGGGGAGTGTTGAGCACAAAATCATTATCACCCACAACCTTGGTGATAGTGTAAGGCCCATAGCGAAGTGGATGAAGCTTCCGATGGGTCTCTGTAAGGAGTTATTTCTATAAATGTAACCAAACCTTGTATCCCACCTAAAATTTGTGAATTACCCGGTGTTTATCATGACACTACGTGTACTTAGCATTGGATTTCTA
This sequence comes from Picea engelmannii, assembly GCA_009831015.1. Lineage (NCBI taxonomy): Eukaryota > Viridiplantae > Streptophyta > Pinopsida > Pinales > Pinaceae > Picea > Picea engelmannii. The sequence goes on along the minus strand of ML795666.1, from coordinate 229,833 downwards.
CAAAATCTCATGGACTTGTTGTAGGATGTGTTGAATCCTCTCAATGAATCTAGTGGCTTTTTCGGCCTCAGAATAAACATGGGAACAATTTTTTTGTGTTGTTGCAATAGTTAGTGCAACATCAATGGGACCCAAGGGTTGGAATCCCATCCCCACCTAAAAGGGGCTATGTTCAGTGGAGCTATGGAGAGCCATGTTGTAGCTATGTTGAACATAGGTAAGACTATCATCCCATGTACATAGATTCTTAGAGTTATACATGCGCAGGATGTGCACAATCATCCGATTGATGACCTATGTTTGGCCATCAATTTGAGAGTGGAAGGAAGTGGATTTAATGAGAGTGGTGTCCAACAATGACTAGAGACTCAACCAAAATGTGTTGAGGAACCCACTATCTTGATTGGAGATGATGGTCTGTGGTATCCCAAAATGGACCCACACTCGTTCGAAGAAGAGATTGGTAGTATCTGTCATTGTGATGCTCTTCTTGCAGGCTGTGACAATGGCCATCTTCGAAAATTGATCAACTACCACAAATACACAATCATTGCATTTCTTGGTGGAAGGAAGGCCAGACATGTAATCCATCGAGATGGATTCCCAAGGCCTCTCAGGATTAGGAAGAGGGGTGTATAATCCTTGCTTCTTTATGGCTGGCTTGGCAATGGCATAGGCAGTGCAATATATGATATATTTTTTGACACCCTATCAAAGTTTTGGCCAATAAAAATGTTTTTGTAGAACGACCATAGTTTTCTCCACACCAAAACGTGTTTCCATCCGACTGTAGTGATCCTCCCAAATCATATTTTCACTCTCACTTGTAGGAACACAAAAATGGACCATATGGCATAAAAGTCCACCCTGAAAGTGAAAATCAGTGACATTCACGCATGTACCCAAGAGATGATAGGTTGTGGCGAAGTCCATATCTTGATGATAAAGTTGGGGCCACTCAGATGCCTCATGCCCACAGGAATGGAGCAGGGTGGTGAGTGAAAACATGAGAGGTCAACTAAGGAAGTCAACGACATGATTTGTGGTCCCTATCTTATACTTGATGTTGATATGGAACTACTACAGGTAGGTAGACCACTTCTGATGGAGATCATTCTACAACTTCCCCTGTGTCTGTATGAATTGAAAAGGCTTGTGATCAATGTGGATGATTGTCTCCTTTCCTAGAATGTAATGTTTCCATTAATAACATGATTTTACATTGGAATACATTTCCTTGTCATAGGTGGGGTATTTATGGACAATATCTGATAGTGTATCACTATGGTATGCTACCGGATGACCGTGTTGAGTGAGAACTACACCTACAACATAGTCAGATGCATCAATCTCAATATTGAATGGTTGTTGCAGATCAGGTAAGAAGAATACTGGAGCTGAGCACAAGCGATGCTTCATATCATCAAATGATCGTTGTTGTTCCTTCCCCCACACAAAAGTTTCCCTGCCACCGCCCTTGGTAACTTGGCCGAGGACCCATACAATATGGGAGAATGCCAACATGAACCATCGGTACAATTTGGCAAGTACCAAGAATCTTCGAAGCTCAGTTAGTGTGGTCGGGGCTAGCCAATCACGAATGACTTGGATCTTAGATGGATCAACATGTACCCCATGCTCATGAACAATGTAGCCTAAGTATTGGACCTTATTCATGCTGAAGGATCATTTTTCCAAGTTGACATATAGCTTGTGTTGCCACAGAGTGCTCAAAACTTGTTGAATATGCTGCATGTGATCCTCCAAAGTTCTATGGAAGATGAGGATGTCATCCAAATATACCATCACAAAAGAGTTGGTGAAGGGTCTCAATACATCATCCATCAACCTCATGAAAGTGGTTGGTGCATTTGTTAAGACAAAGGCCATGACCAACCATTTGAAGAGACCTTCTTTAGATTTGAAATTTGTCATCCATACATCAGTTGGTTTGATGTGAACCTAGTGGTAGCCAGAATTTAGGTCAATATTGATGAAGAAATTTTCCCCCTTGAGTTGGTTAAGAAGGTCATCAATTCTGGGAATTGGGTACCAATTCTTGACTGTGATTTTTTTTAATTCTTTGTAATTAATGCAGAGCCGCCAGGTCCCATATTTCTTCTGCACCAGTGAAATCGGACTTTTGCAAGGGGAGGAATTGGGTCTAATGTGCCCCTTTTGAAGCAGCTCTTGGATCTAATGCTTGATTTCGTCATTTTCCATCAGCGAGCGATGATAGACTGGTCCATTAGGCATAGGTACATTGGAGGTTAGATCAATTGGATGCTTGACTTAGCAGTGCATCGGTACCCCTGTGGGTGAGGATAAGATGTCTTTGTACTCTTCCAAAATCATGTCCACTTGCTTCTACTGCAAAGAAAGGCTCTGTGTATAGGCCACATATGTGGTGACGAAATTTTGTTTACTGTGAGCACAGATCATAAAGAATATGAACTTCCCGGTCTGTGAAATGACCTTACTGCATTGCTTAGAAAAGATTAAAGAAATAGCGGTAGGAAACGTTACCTCTGGTATCCTGTACAATTTTGATCTGGATTTTATGAGAAGAACAAAATTACTATAGATTATTAACAGATTCTTAACAAAGAATAACAAAGATACAGTAAAATTGGTTTTCTATTCAATAAGGAAATAAGCTGAAACTGTAAAATGTAGCGGGAAACAAGCTTGTTGGAATGGTGGCGACTTATCCCTGAGGAGAGATGTGATGGCTACGCTCATTCACAAGAAGATAATTACAATGAGGCTTTGAAGGCATTTTTACAATAAACAGGAGTTTCAAAAACCCTGGACATCCAAAAACCTAACCCTAGGAGATGAAGTGCCAAAAGTCGTGTGGGCCCCATTTGGGTAAGTCAGTACATCAACTTCTTGGGGTCGTAACTTTTGCATACGATCTTCATTTTAGGCGTACGATAGCCTGTTGGAAAAATCTATTTGAGGACTACAACAATTGCTAAAAATTTCATGATGAAATTTTTTGGCTACAACATACCCAAAAAAACATCGTTTAGGGCCTCAAAATGACTCCGGAAGTTCAGGACCCAAAAACTACTAAAAATAGTAAATTACAAAAATTTCCAAAAAGTTGTTTTTAGCGAACTGGAAAAGATGGGTGGCCACCAATATCCACCTGGATCAATCCTCCCTCCTTAGGAAGAAATGGTCTCCATTGCATTGAGTTCCCCCATCAAATGAGGAAATTTCTGTTGAATTTGGTCCCAGGTGAGCCACTTGCCTTGGTGTAGGAGCTTCCATGCTTTGACGACTCGATAAAGATGGATCCTTTGTTGTTGAGTGCCCTTGATATGTGTTTCCACAATATTATCACTGGATTCCTATTGTATGTAGTCGGGGTTGATCTCTGTTGGTGTCATTTGTTTTGCTACGTCTGAGGTGTCCAATAATGCTGGGAAATAAGGCCGAAGGAGGTCCACGTTGAACACTAGGTGCAATCCAAGGAAAGGAGGAATGTTGAGCTCAAAATCATTATCCCCCACAACCTTGGTGATGGTGTATGACCCATAACAGAGTGGGAGAAGCTTCTCATGGGGTCCTGTAAGGTGTTCTTTCTGCAAGTGAAACCAAACTTTGTCACCCACCTGAAACTTATGTGGTACCCAATGTTTATCATGGCGTTGCTTGTACTTATCATTAGAATTTTGTAGGATAGCATGAACCTATTGGCGGATGTGATGGATCCTCTCAATGAACCAGGTGGCTTTGCTAGCTTCAATTGGAGCAGGAGATGAGTCGGTCGAGGTGACAACAAGGGGAAGTGCAACATCTATGGGACCCAATGGTTGGAATCCCAACCCCACCTAAAAGGGGTTGTGATTGGTTGAGCTATGTAGGGCTCGGTTATATCTATGTTGGACATAGGGAAGACTCTCATCCCATGTGCAAGGGTGCTTGAAATTATACATGTGTAGGATATGCACGATCATTCAATTTATGACCTCGATTTTTCCATTTGTTTGGGGGTGGAAGGCCATCGATTTGGTGAGCTTGGTGTCCAGCAGTGACCAGAGGCTCGACCAGAATGTGTTGAGAAATCGACTGTCCCGATCTGAGACAATGGTTTGTGGGATTCCAAAATGTACCCATACTCATTCAAAGAAGAGCTTGGCAGTGGCTTATGCTATGATGTTCTTCTTATAGGCAACCATAATCGTCATCTTAGAAAAGTATAAACAACCACAAAACACAGTTATTTCCCCGCTTGGTGGAAGGGAGGCCTGACATGTAATCCATTTAGATGGATTCCCATGGCCTTTCAGGAGTATGAAGAGGGGTGTAGAGTCCCTGTTTCTTAGTGATCGGTTTGGAAATAACGCAGGCAGTGCATGACCTGATATACTTTTTGACCTCCTGTTGAAGTTTTGTCGAGTAGGAATGTTTCTATAGCATCACCACTGTCTTTTCGATGCCTAAGTGTCTTGCCACTCGACTGTAGTGGGATTTCCAGATCATCTTTTCTTGCTCACTTGATGGAACACAAATATGGCCCAAATGACACAACAACCCATCCTGAAGATGGAAATTATCGACAACTACGTTTTCACCCAACATTTGGTAGGTGGTGGCGAAGTTCGGGTCTGTCTCATAGATTTGGGGCCATCTAGAGTTCTCATGGTTGCAAGAGTCTAGCACCATGGAGAGTGTCATGACTGGAGGTCTACTGAGGCAATCAATGACATAGTTGGTGCTTCCTGTTTTATACTTGATGTTGAGGTGGAATTGTTGTAAGTTTGTGGACCACTTTTGATGGCCATCATTTTGTAATTTTTCTTTTCTCTACATGAACTAAAGTGGCTTATGATCAGTGTGGATGTCTGTCTCTCTCCCAAGAATGTAATGTTTCCATTGGCGGCAGGCTTGCACAATAGAGTACATTTCTTTTTCATAAGTAGGGTACTTACAGACAACATATGATAGTGTCTCACAATGATAGGCTATGGGGTGGTCGTGCTAAGTGAGAACAACGCCCACATCATAGTCTGAAGCATATGTCTCAATATCAAAGGGTTGTTGCAAGTCTGGTAGTGAAAGTACTAGGGATAAGCACAAATGCTACTTCAAATGATCGAACGCTTGTTGCTGGGACTGGCCCCATGCAAATTTTTCCTTACCACCACCCGTGGTTATTTGGCTAAGGTCCCATGCAATATGGAAGAATCCCAACACGAACCTGCGGTGGAAATTGGCAAGGCCCAAGAAGATATGAAGCTTAGTGAGTGTGGTTGGGGCTGGCCAGTCACAGATGACATGGATCTTGGTTGGATCCACATGTACGCCATGATGATCAACAATGTAGCCCATGTAATGGACCCTGCATTTTTCCAAGTTGGTGTATAGCTTGTGCTGCCGTAGGGTGTGAAGAACTTGTTGAATATGTTGCAAGTGTTCTGCCCAAGACTTGATGTAAATGAGAATGTCATCCATATACACCACTACAAAATTATTGGTGAATAGTCTCAAGATATCACCCATCATCCTCATGAAAGTGGTTGGAGAATTTGTCAAACCAAAGGGAATGACCAACCATTCAAAAGGCCTTCCTTTGACTTGAAGGCGGTCTTCCATACATCTATTTGTTCTATCGGGACCTGGTGGTAGCCAGAATTCAGATCAATCTTACTGAAGTATTTGGCCCCCATGAGTTGATCAAGGAGGTCATCAATTTGAGGAATTGGGTGCCGGTTTATGACTGTGATTTTATTCAGGGCCTGGTAATCAATGCAGAGTCTCCAGGTTCCATATTTCTTCTATACCAACATGATTGGGCTCTCGCAAGGTGATGAGTTAGGATGGATGTGCCCCTTGTGGAGCAGTTCTTGGATCTATCACTTGATCTCCTCATTCTCTAACATAGAGTGACGATAGATTGGCCCATTGGGAAGCGATGTGTTTGGGTTCAGATCAATGGGGTTCTTGACCTGACAGTGCAGAGGTACCCCGGTAGGTGAGGAGAAGATATCCGAGTATTCTTCGACGACCTTATCTACTTGCCTCTACTGTGTGGAGAGGTCAGACGCAAAGACCCTAGATGTGGCTGTGATCTTTCTCTCATTTCAAGAGAGAATCATGAAGAAGACAAACTTCCCCATCTGAGAGATGACCTTCCTGTATTTCTTGGCAGAGATCAAGGAAATAACACTAGGTGGGACTGCCTCGGGTATCCTGTACAATTTCCTGTTCAAAGTAATAATAACACTACAAGGCCTAGAATCATATACAACATGATGTTTCCATAAATAAGGTTGGCCCAAAAGAACATTACAAACTTCAAGAGGGGAAACATCAAAAAATAGATCGTCTTTGAAGGGCTTGATTCCATACGATAGGTGACACTACTTGCTGACGTGGAGATCGCTTCCTTAGTGGAGCCATCCAATGGTGTAGGATTATGGGTGCAACGTTTTTGGCAGGGGAAGCTGCTTGAAAACCTCTGTTGAGATGAGGTTCTTCTAGCTACTGCTATGAATGATGAAGTGTAGTGGGGTGCCTTTTAACCACATATGTGAATGGAAGAGACGCTCTCCTTCTTCTCGCTCATTTGGTTCATTAGGCTGGAGCTTGGTGGTAGCAATGGTGGCACTGGGTTCTGCGTCAATGATCCGTATTCCCCTTTCTAGTTCTGACTCAGAGTCAGAACCTGCATCTGATTCAGAGGCTTTCACTTCGGCCACCATCAATTACTTTGAGTGGCAGTCAACATTGTTATGCCAAGGGCTCTTATGGAAGTTGCACCCCTTCCCCGTATCTTTCTTTGTCTTTCCGGTGTCCCTCTTTTCTTGTGGCTTGAATAGTTGTCCTGATACTGTCCATATTTTCTTCGTCCTTTGATCTGTGGGTTGGGGCTTCCCTTTCCCGTCTTTTGTTGTGAGGGGTTATCGGGCCCAAATTGTCGCGTTTTTTGTTTGAGCTTCTACTCTATTTTGATGGCATATTGTTAGGCTGTGCCCAGGGACGAGATGTCCAAAAATTCCATTTTGGTCTAGATGTATCTATGCATAGCACCACAATATTTGAGCACCAGATGTCGCTCTGAATCTTTGATACCCATCTTGGTGCGCAAGGTATGGAAGATATTTGTGAACTTTGGCACTGCTTGGTCTCTTTCTTTCTGCAGTGTGGTCCATTTGGTATACAATTCGTCATAACTTCCAACAAGGTAGTATTGTTCCTTAATAACATCCCTGAAGGATTCCCAAGTGGTCGTAACTATAAATAACAAGGGTTCCTCTATTTCCTTTTTCTCACAGAAAGTTTCCCACCAACCTTTGACATGGGGAACAACTTTGAGGAGCGCAAAAGTAATATTTTCTCAATTCGAAAAGTTATGGACATAAAAATACCCTTCTAGTAGATTCAACCACTTGTCTACACCATCTGCATCTATATGAACTTCAAATACAGGAATATCGAAGTTTATTTATACCTTGAACGGGGCAGTGTCTTCGCTCGAAGAAGATGCGTCGCCTGTTGGTAGTCGCTGGAGGATTTGTGCGAAACTATCCATCATCTCCTTCCTCTGTTGCGTGAGGGATTCCTCAAGCAACATTTTGAAAGGATCTCCTGTCTCATCATATTTATTTTCTCCTACCATGAGAGTTTTCTTGGGCATGCGAGAGATTTGGTCCTCAATAGAAACAATATTGAGACCCAATTATTTGTACTCTGACCTCGTTGGGGACATGCATTAAAACGACAAGGAGAAAACCACTCCGATACCACTAATCCAGATTTTATGAGAAGAACAAAATAACTACAGGTTATTAACAGGTGCTTAACATAGAATAACAGAGATACAATAAAACTGGTTTTCTATTCAATAAGGTAATAAGCTGAAACTATATAATGTAGCAGAAAACAAGGTTATTGGAATGGTGGCGGCTTATCTCTGAGGAGAGATGTGATGGTTGCGCTTATTCACAAGAAGATAATTACAATGAGGTTCTGAAGGACTTTTTACAAGAAACAAGAGTTTCAAAAACCCTAGACATCCAAAAACCTAACCCTAGGAGATGAAGCACCAAAAGTCACGTGGGCCCCATTTGTGTAAGTCAGTACATCAACTTCACGGGGTCGTAACTTTTGCATACGATCTTCGTTTTAGGCGTACGATATCCCGCTGGAAAGATATATCCGAGGAATACAACAATTGCCAAAAGTTTCATGATGAAATTTATCAACTGCAACATACCCAAAAAAACATCGTTTAGGGCCTGAAGACTGCTTCAGAGGTTCGGGACTCGAAAAACTGCTAAAAATAGTAAATTACGAAAATTGCCAGAAAATTGTTTTGAGCCAGATGGAAATGGTGGGTGGTCACCGATATCCACCTGGTTCAAATTGTCTACCCAAAGTAATAATAACAATATGGGATCTAGATTCATACACAACATGTCGCTTCCACAAATATGGTTTTCCTAAAAGAACATCACAAACTTCAAGGGGAACAATATCACACAATACCTTGTCTTTGACAGGCTTGATGATGTAGGGAAGATGCCATTGTTGGTTGACGCAAAGATCTCTTCCTTGGCAAAGAAAGCCAATGGTGTAGGGATGCAGGTACGATTTCATCGGCAGATCCATCTGCTAGACAACCTCTACTGAGATCATTCTATTTTGACTACCACTATCGACAATGAAATGAAGAGAAGCCCCCTTTACCCACATCTGTGAGTGAAAGAGGCATTCCCCTTCCTCTGGTTCTCTTGGTTCGCTTGGGTGGACTTTGGTGGTAGAGAAAATGGAACTGGGTTCAACATCGATAATATGATTCCCTCCTTTTGGATTTTATTCGGAGTGAGAATCTTCCTCTGACTCGAAAGCTTTTAACTCAACCACAAGTGACTTCTTGGAGCGACATTCTTCGATGTCGTGCTAATTTATTTTATGGTATTCACACCATTTTCTCATGTCCTTCTTTGGCTTCTCATTACCCTTCTTGTGTTGCATCTTGCAATAGTTTTCCTAAGAGTGGCCATCTTTTCTCTGTCCCTTGTTTTGTGGTTTGGGGCCACCTTTTCCCTACTTTGGCTATGGGGTCTTTGCAGATCTATATTCTCGCCTCTTCTGCTTAAATTTTTGCTCAATCTTGACAACATATCTATACGCCGTACCCAATGATATGATGTCCAGAAACTCGATTTCTGTTTGAATGTATCTATGCATACAATTATGGTATTTGAGAACCATATGTTTCTTAGAGTCTTTGATACCCAATTTGGTGTGCAGGGTATGGAAAATATTGGTGAAATATGGTATTGTTTGGTCCCTTTCTTGACGTAGGGTGGTCCATCTTGTGTGTTGGTCCTCGTAGCTTCCAACATGGTAGTATTGTTTTTTAATGGCATCCCTGAAGTAATCCCATGTGGTGGAAACTGCAAATATTACATATTCCTCTATGTCCTTTTGCTCAGAGTAAGTATCCCACCAGTCCTTAACATGGAGGATGACCTTGAGGAGTGCAAATGTAATATTTTCCCTATTGGAAAAATTGTGGACCGAAAATACCCTTCAAGTAGATTCAACCATTTATCTACAACATATGCATCAATCATTCCTTCAAATAATGGAATATCAAAATTTACCTGTACCTTGAAGGGGGTTGCATGGCCGCTTGATGGGTAGTCGCCAAAGGATCTGTGAAAATTTGTCCATCATTTCATTCCTTTGTCATGCAAGGGCTTGCTTGAGAAACATTTTAAAAGGATCTCCTGCTCCATCATATTTGTTTTTGTCCCCCATGGTTTGTTGTCGGGCTCGGTGCGACCAATATTGCAAAGGCTCGATTGGTTCGAGTCACAACATTTTGTACCCAGATCTTGTCGGGGACATGAACGAAGAAAAATAAATGAAGATAAGACCGATCTGATACCACTGATATACATTTATGAGAGGAACAAAATGAATAACAAAATGAATATAATAACATAGAGGTACGGAGAACAACACCAAATATACAGTGAACAATAACTTTTATTGAATAAATAAAACAGGTTGAAACTGTAAAACTACAGAACTGAAAACAACTTCCTCAAATGGTGGTAGCTATGTCTCAAAAGAGATGTGGCTGCTACGTGCATCCGATTAAGCATAATGATTACAATGATGTTCCAAAAGAATTTTTAACATTACTCATGAATGCCAAAACCCTATACATCCAAAAACCTAACCATATTAGATGAAACACCAAAATTTATGTGGGCCCCGATGGGTAAGTTGGTAGCTCAACTTCTCAGGGTCATAACTTTTGCATACGACCTCTGTTTTAGGTGCGTGATAGACCATTAGAAAGGCCTATTCGAGAACTACACCTTATTCCATAAAAATATGACTCCATCTACAGTTTGACTGTGGCAAGAAAAAAAATATTGTTTAAGGCCCGAAAATGACCCTGGAAGTACAGAAAGATGTAATGACATGAAAACTTCCAAACTAATCCAGTTGGATTAGGTGGGAGACCACCAATATCCACTTGGAACTTGTGTAGGGATTCATACATCCCCAAAAGTGTAGAACCTACAATTACAAATAATTACAGAAGAACCTGTTGAGCTAAAACTGTCAAAAGGAGCCAGTTGGAATAGGTGGGTGGCCACCAATATCCACCTAGATCAATTTAGAGGCACAACTCGCTGCCCTTCATCCACCAATCCACCTATAAAATCCCACCATGAATCAGTTCCAAAAAATACTTGAGTCGATCTAGGTAGCTCTTTATGATGGCCAACATAGGGTAAAATCATTCTCCCACATGGTTGACTACTGATTCTCCCTATGGAACCATATCCAAATGATTCCAGAAGTATCTTCTATTGAATATTGAGTTCACATGGTTGAGGTAGAGGTTGCCCAATAAAAGCGAAATGTGGCCTCTTTTCCCTCCGGGGAGCACGCCACTGCGATGCTAGCAATTGGAATGAAATTGAAGGAGATCATTGTAGCTTGATATGAGCAACATAATATGTCTGAGATGGTCACTTTTGCGACCAATAAGGCCTTGTTCTTGTTTATGCATATTTCTGACGTACAAGTTCTTTTTGACCCTTTCATTGAAAAAATCAATATAATCGACCTAAAAAATTCTCAAATCACAACAATTGAAGCCGAGGCCATTTTTCATTTCATGTAGGATATCCAAGGCTACATTAATGATCCTGAGCGCCTCTTTAAGGAGTTCATGTAGGAACTCAAAAGCACTATCCCATCTATTGTGACGGTAATTCCATGAAGCTATTTGCTCGAGGATGAAACAAGTAATAGTGGTGGGGTCTTGTTGGCACCCAAAGTTTTTGGTTAATCTCACACGTGCTGATTCCAAGTTTTATGTGTGCTCATTCCAATTTTGTATGCACCCATTCTAGTTTGGCACATACGTAAGCTAAAGGCACAAAGAAGGACAAGAATTGAATGCTAGGCCGAGTTTTTATATTGCCTGCTAAATCCAAGATATGAAATATGTGCGTCGGTCCGAGTTTTGTTAGTATCGACAAAAATCAAGATCGGCTGCGTAGAGTTCTCAAAACCTGTTGAATATGTTGCATGTGCTCCTCCCAAGTTCTGCAGAAGATGAGGATTTCATCAAAATATACCACCACAAAAGAGTTGGTGAAGGGTATCAATACATCATCCATCAACCTCATGAAAGTGGTTGGTTCATTTGTTAATCCAAAGGCCATGACCAACGATTCGAAGAGACCTTCTTTAGATTTGAAAGTTGTGTTCCATACATTAGTTGGTTTGATGGGAACTTGGTGGTAGCTAGAATTTAGGTCAATATTGTTGAAGAACTTTACCCCCTTGAGTTGGTCAAGATGGTCATCAAGAACTTTTCCCCCAAATATACCAATTCTTGACTGTGATTTTTTTTAATTCTTTGTAATCAATGCAGAGTCGCTAGGTCCCATCTTTCTTCTGCACCAATAAAATCGAGCTTCCGCAAGGGGAGGAGTTGGGTCTGATGTGCCCCTTTTGAAGCAGCTCTTGGATTTGATGCTTGATTTCATCATTTTCCATCAGTGAGCAATGATAGACTGGTCCATTAGGCTGTTGGGTATGTGCTATATTCTTTGCATGAAAAAAAATTCTGCCTTGGGAATCGTGACACCTGCCTCACGAAACGTGTCATGTATTTAGGTGGTTTTTCGGCACATGGTTTTTGCCGATGGTTTTCTATTTTCGGTTAAGGAATTAGGGTTTTGGACTAATCCAGGTCATTGGGTTAGGGTTTTGGATGCTATTGGATCCTATATGTATATTTTATTCTAAACAATGTATCACCATGAATAATAGAGAATATGTTGGTTTTCCCGGTTTGGGTTTCCAGGGGAAAAATCTTTGTGTAATGTTTGTATTTTCCATTGTATCTTTTATGTTCTTTTTTTGAATATCTGTTTGCAGTAGATATTGTAGAAGGTTAGAATTTACACTTGGTATCAATGCTTTATTGGCTTCAGGGGGATGCCTTTGTGGTCAAGGGTTTGGCTTGAGACTGTGATAAGCCTTATTACAGTGGGAGATCTGCGGTATTGTTTTTCAGGTGAAAAGAAATGGAAAACAATTCGAAGATGGAGATCGATAATTTTAATGGGAAAAGTTTTAAGTTGTGGAAGCTCAAGATGGAAGATCTGTTGGTGGATAGAGATCAGTGGATCATGATAGATCCAGGTACTGCACCTACAAGAACTTATGCAGATGACAGGAAAAAATTGGATCGGAAGGCAAAGAGCACAATCTGACTGTGTCTCTCCGATTCAGTATTACTGAATGTGTCAAATGAAGCTACAACCAAGGATTTATGGGAAAAGTTGGGGAAGTTGTATTAGTCTAATTCCCTAGTAAATAAATTATTCCTGAGAAAGAAGTTGTATAACCTAAGGATGAGAGATGGAGACTCAATGGCAGAGCATTTTAATTCCTTCAATACTATGGTAAGTCAGTTAGTATATGTTGATATTAAAATTTCAGATGAAGATAAATGTATCAGTTTATTGTGTTCTTTACCAGACTCGTGGGATAGTCTAGTTGTGGCTATAGGTAGTAATACAACTTATTTGAAGTTTGAAGAAGTGGTCTCATCCTTGTTGTCGGAGGAGATCAAATGGAAGAATATGGAAGGACATAACACATACACATTATTTGCAAGGGGACGTTCCCAGGAAATAAATAGATCTAGTTTCTCAAGTGGGATATCTAAGTCTAAGGGTATATCTAAATCTCCCAGAAATTTTGTAAGGGTATGTTGGAGATGTGGAAAAGAAGGGCACTACAAGAAGCAATGTAGATCCAAAGTTGAGAAAAAGAAGGGATCTAAAGAATCTTCTTCTACATAAGAAAAAACCTCCAAGGAAGAAGGAGGGGATGTGTACTTGGCCTCTTCAAGCACACATGTAGATCATGAGGCATGGTTGGTTCACTCTGGTGCATCCTTTCATATGAATCCCCATAGGGAGTGGTTCTACGAATATGAAAAGTATGATGGAGGTAATGTTTTCTTAGGTAATGATTCGACAACCAGGATCATAGGAAGAGGAAGGGTTAAGTTGAGGCTCATAGATGGAAGGATTATAACACTGCCTGGTGTTCTGCACATCCCAGGTATGGCCAAAAATTTGATTTATGTAAGCAAAATGGAAGATGTAGGGGTAAAAACAATATTTGAAAAGGGAACTTGTAGGATGGTTCAAGGAGAAATAGTGTTGATGAAGGGAGTTCGGTTTAGAACTCTGTATAAGCTTCTAGGAATCACTATTAGTGATGGGTGTAATAGCTCCATTGTTCCTGATATTGGATTTGAAGAAGAAAGAACTCCTACAGTCTCTAGAGAAAAGGTTATGTTGTGGCATCAAAGAGTGGGGCATTTCGGAGAGAAGGGTCTTCGACTACTACACGGTAAAGGTATGGTTTAAGGTATGTCTAACTGCTATCTGGATTTTTATTTCTATGAAAATTGTCTATATGGGAAGAAAAATCGGGTAAGATTCCCCTCTGGTGCAACAAGGGAAGAAGGAATTTTACAACTAGTTCACAGTGATTTTTTTGGACCTGTGTCGGTCCCATCATTGGGAAAAATTGTGTACTATGTCTCATTTATAGATGATTTCTCAAGGAAAACTTGGATATATTTTCTCAGGAAGAAATCTAAAGTCTTTGACAGGTTTAAAGACTCTAAGGCTCTTGTTGAGAATCAAACAGAGAAAAGAATTAAGGTGTTGAGGACAAATAATGGTAGAGATTTTTGTGGGAATGAATTTGAAGAATTCTATAAGAAGTGCGGTATAGCAAGGAAGAAGACTACTCCATATACAACTCAGAAGAATGGAGTTGCAGAAAGGATGAACATGACGCTGATGGAAAAAGCAAGGTGCATGCTCAGTGGTGTTGGGTTAGGATAAGAATTCTAGGTAGAGGCAGTGGGTACTGCATGTTATCTGGTCAACATATCACCCTCATCAGCGTTGGATGACATGACTCCACAAGAGGTATGGACTGGTAAGGAACCTTCTCTCACACATATTAAGGTATTTGGCTGTGATGCATATGTTCATGTTCCAAAGGAAAATAGGAGTAAGATGGATAAGAAGGCTAAAAAATGTATCTTTATTGGATATAAAGATGGTCTCAAAGGTTATAAGCTTTGGAACCCAGAAACTAAGAAGGTAGTGTATAGCTGAGATGTGGTATTTAGAGAAATAAAGGATGTTCTTAAATAGGAATTCCTACCAAGTAAGGAAGAACCAGAGAAGATAGAGTTTGATTTAAAGGATGATGATTCAGACTCTACAGAAGAACATGAATCAGAAGAAGAAGATCCTCATACTCCAGTATTGAGGAGATCGGTTCGAGAAAGAAGGCTACTGGAAAGGTATAGTCCATCTGATTTCCGTTCAAATTTTTCTTTGTCTATTATTGATGATGATCCTAGAACTGTCAGGGAGGCAGTGGATTCAAAGGATGGAAATATCTGGAAAAGGGCCATGGAAGAAGAAATGGCATCTTTGGATAAGAATGAGGCTTGGGATCTAGTGGAGTTGCCAACTGGAAGAAAGCCCATTGGCAGCAAATGGATATTTAAAAATAAATTGAATGCAGAAGGAAAAATGGAGAAATACAAAGCTCGGCTAGTAGAAAAGGGTTATTCCCAGGTTGAGGGAATTGATTTTGGTGAGATTTTTTCTCTTGTTGCCAAGTTAACCTCTATAAGATTTATGTTATTTGTTGTTGCTGCATTTGATTTTGAAGTAGAACAAATGGATGTGAAGACAACATTCCTACATGGGGATCTAAAAGAATAAATCTATATGAAGCAACTAGAAGGTTATGCTGTGAAAGGAAAGAAAGAGCTGATATGCAAGCTGAAAAAGTCCTTGTATGGTTTAAAACAATCACCAAGGATGTGGTGTAAAAAAATTGATACTTATATGCTGGGACTTCGCTTCACAAGAATCAAAGAGGATCATTGTGTGTATTTTAAATTAATTGGTGATCATTTGATTTATTTGGTCTTGTATGTGGATGACATGTTGCTAATAGGAAACAACAAGGAGATTGTCCAGGATGTGAAAACTCAATTGTTCTCTAAATTTGACATGAAGGATCTCGATGCTTCAAATTTCATTTTGGGCATGGAAATTAAAAGAGATCGGAAGGAGAAAACTTTGGTTAAATCAAAGAAAATATGTCGAGACAATATTTCAGAGGTTTAATATGAAGGAATGTAAACTGGTGAAGGTTCCTATTCCTGTTGGTGTAAAGTTATCTACAAATTAGTGTCCCAAGACACATGAAGAAGAGGAGGACATGTCTCATGTTCCATATGCGATTGTAGTTGGAAGTTTGATGTATGCAATGGTCTGTACTAGACTAGACATTGCACATGTAGTGGGAGTTTTGAGCAGGTATATGTCAAAACTAGGGAAGGAGCATTGGACAACAGTAAAAAGGGTTTTCAGGTATTTGTGTGGCACTGCTAGCTATGGATTGTGCTACAAAGGAAGACCGAAATTGGACAGAGTGGTCGATATACATGGATTTGTGGATGCAGACTAGGCTGGAGATTTGGATCATAGGAGATCTACAAGAAGGTATGTGTTTAACCTATTCGGTGGAGAAATAAGTTGGATGAGCAAAAGATAGGCTGTAGTGGCACTTTTAACTACAGAAGTTGAATACATGGAAACCACTCATGCAAGTAAGGAAGCAGTGTGGTTAAAAATATTGTGTTTAGGTATTGGGTTGGTACAACAAGTTGTAAGGATAGAGTGTGACAATCAAAGTGCAATTTTTCTGGCGAAGAACCCTGCTTATCATTCAAAGAAAAAGCACATTGATGTTCAATATCACTTTGTGAGAGACATGATTGAAGAAAAGAAAGTATCATTGATGAAGATGGACACTTTGAAGAATGTTGTAGACTCATTAACAAAATCTGTTAGCACTGAGAATTTCTCTTGGTGTAGAGAATCCATGGGCATTGCTACCTTGGATTGTTGACTATGTAATCCTGTAACCCCCTATATGCAAAGAAAACAACAAGTGGGAGAATGTTGGGTATGTGTTATATTATTTGCACGTGAGTATTATGTGTTGGTCGTGCATGGGGGATTAGAACGAGGGGGTGCAGGGGGGTGGAGCCCCCCGTGTGGGGGTTCAGGGGTAGTGTACCCGAAAGAGTTTTTCTGCCTTGGGAAACTTGTCATTTATTTAGGTGGTTTTTCGGCACATTGTTTTTGCCGATGGTTTTCTATTTCCGGTTAAGGAATTAGGTTTTTGGACTAATCTAGTTCATTGGTTTAGGGTTTTGGATGCTATTGGATCCTATATGTATATTGTATTGTAAACAATGTATCACCATGAATAATAGAGAATATGTTGGTTTTCCCGATTTGGGTTTCTAAGGGAAAAATATCAGTGTAATGTTTGTATTTGCCATTGTATCTTTTCTGTTCTTTTTTTGAATATATGTTTGCAATAGATATTGTACAAGGTTAGAATTTACATAGGGAGAGGTGCATAGAGGGTTAGATCAATTGGATGCTTGACTTGGCAGTGCATCTGTTACACATTATTTTGGTTATTCTAATGATGATATCAAAGACATGTTTTCAGGCTCCCAACATGACTTTTTTCCAGAGAAAAACAACTTCTTTCCTCCTCTACAAGGCTTCTTTTTAGAAAGGGTCTGCAGGATGCTCATACTACATACTGCGAAAATCTATCATTTCCATAGGCTGCTCTATGGCTGGCCTGTGGGATTTCCGTAGGCTTCTACATAGGTAGGTTGCGGCAACGTTCCAAAGCTAAAAGAGGAAAGAGGTTTCACGAAGTTTCTAGAAGGGGAATCTTCTAGAATGTGAGGTGGCATCCATATGGTTGTGATCCTATTGGTTTTTCTGATTTGGTGGGATAGTCCTCATCCTTTTAACCACTTCACCTTCTCCTATATAATCATGGGCTTCTCATGGAAAAGGTTAAGCAAGAAGAAGTAAGATTAAGAAAAGAATTGATGAAATAATAGGTTGGAGACTATGTGAAGAATCCTACTCTTGCTGATGCTTGAGGCCTCCATTTGTCCATCAAGATTTTTTGGATTATCTTCATGCAAATTTCAGAGAAAGTGTATGTGTGTATTGGAACAAAGGACCACTAAAAGGGAACTTGCGACATCAAGGCAATTTGGTTGTATCTTCTACTTTTCATTAATATAATACAATGGCACGTCTCTTTCCCATAAAATGATTAGCGTTTTATTACATGACTCCTTGATCACATGTTTAGATTGTCATTGAATTCTACTATTGCTTCTTTCATGTTGGTTGGTTTGTGTTGTCACAGATTTGATTCTACAAGAGAACTGGAGTGAAGCAGGGACAACAAAGATATAAGGAAACGATTCATAAGGTATGTTATCTATTCCTCTTTGGATAGTAAACTTAATGATTGCAATTTAGGGAAAGTGTCTTGTTCTGTATTGCTTTGTTCTAGATCTAGGTGGATCTAGGGGGCTCAGTTCATGTCCGCATCTATTGATTTACCCAATAACAAAATTGCCGACTCCGCTGGGGAAGACAAATTGATTTTGTTTTTTTGTTGGCTGTTTTCTTTTGAACTATTCTTTTTACTTGATATTGTTGGAAAATGTTTAACAGATAGTGTATGCTTGTCATTGATGGCAAGTACAACAGTGAAGATGGCAGGATCAGAATGTGCATCGATGGACAAACAGGAACAACGTAGGATCATGAGGAATTAGTGCAGAGTCGAAATTCTTCCAAGTAAGAAGGATGTGTAAACTTGGAGGAGAAGCGTCACTGATCGTTGGATCCCATCCAAAATTCCTGACAGCATGAGGGCCGTCATATCTGAACAAAAACAAGAAGTGTGCGTGCTAAAGAGAAGGATAGATCTCAGGCGTTAGATCTGAATGAACTCGGAAACTCGTGAGTGGAAGAGCCGAGGATTTCGTGTTAAAAGTTGTGAGGCGTGAGGTCACGAAGCAGTGAAGTGGCGAGAAGATCAGGACCATCCATCTGTGAAGGACACGTGGCAGAGATCAGAGAGATCTTGCGAACTTGGGGGTTCATAGGATAAAGGCCCAAGTATTGGGTGTTCAAAGTCACGAGGAACGAGGTCACGAAGCAGCAAAGTGGTGAGAAGATCAAGACCGTCCATCTGTGAAGGACGCGTGGAAGAGATCAGAGAGATCTCGCAAACTCGGTGGTTTGCAGGATAAAGGCCCAAGTATTGGGTGTTCAAAGTCACGAGGCACGAGGACGCGAGGCGGCGAAGTGGCGAGAGATTTATAGCCGTCCATCTGAGGGGACAGGTGGCGAGAGATCGAGAGATCTCGCGAACTCAGGAGTTCGCAGGTTGAGAGTCAAAACATTGGGTACTCCAAGTCCTGAGGTTGCGAGGTAGCGAGAGAAGGACAACCATTGGATCCGGATCATAGGAGGACCGTTGGATCTGTGCGGGGGATCACACGTGACGAAAGATCATCATCTCACTGAATGGAAAGTCAAAGGAACAACGAGATGCAAGATCATGATTTAATCAAGGATCGTTGGATCAAGAGGACGCGTGGCGAAAGATCAGAGCACCATACAGCTCCATCTTGGAGCCTCGCCTATCGCGACTTGGAGTGACGAGAACCTCCATCATAGGAATCGTGAGATGCGAGATTGCGAGAAGATCAGGATCGTCGGATCACCAAGAACGTGGACCGTTGATCTGAGCTCCATCTCGGAGCCTCGCCTATTGTGACTTGGAGTGAAGAGAACCTCCATCATAGGAATCGTGAGATGCGAGATTGCGAGGAGATCAGGACCGTTGATTCATCAATATCATGAACCGTCGATCAGGGTCGATGAAGATCATAAGTTCGCAGCAAAAGTGCAAAACGGAAAAATAAAGACAATACCCTTTAGAGTTAATCCAACGGTGCAGGTGAATTT
Organism: Picea engelmannii; assembly: GCA_009831015.1. Taxonomy (NCBI): domain Eukaryota; kingdom Viridiplantae; phylum Streptophyta; class Pinopsida; order Pinales; family Pinaceae; genus Picea; species Picea engelmannii. The sequence goes on along the minus strand of ML795666.1, from coordinate 210,343 downwards.
GAACGAGATCGGAGGGATACTTTTGCATGACACGCTAAAAATGACAGTAACCATTGATGGTTTCTACCAGAGGATGCGAAGAGACTTTGGTGTGATTTCCAGAGGAGCAGAAGAGTCACATGGAAACTGCCAGTGGAATGAAGATGACTTGTGGAAGCGATTGACAACTGTATGGGATTGAGGCTGTAACTGAAACAGAGAAGGTGAGCTCGACTGTCATAGAGAAGACGAAGAGTCTCAACTGTCAGAGAGGCTGAGGAATCTCAGCATAACACCCAGTGATACTGGACACGTGGGGCGAACCACCAGAGAAGCTGAAGAGTCATGATGATGATCAGATAGAGAACTCGAGAGGTGGAGGATAACGATGGAGAGTATGCATGCAGAGGCATGGAGAACATTGAATGCACAAGGTGCACAGAAGCTATAAAGACACAGTACAGAGAAGAGATAGTGTTGTTGTTGCTGTTAGAGGTTGTTGTGAGTGTTGTTGGTAAAAGTGATTCAGGTGTGAAGAAGGAGGAGAGTGCAGTAGCTGAGTAGTACAAAAGAGGAACTGTGTAGAGAATAGAGATGGTGCACAGAGCATAAAATGCAGAAGACCAGACAGCGCAGGTGATGTGAGAAGAAAGGCAATGAGGCAGACAAAGCAACGAAATGCAACAGAACAATGATAAGTCAGGTAAGCCATTGTTGAACATTATATCACTGTAATAAGTTTCAGAAGCAAAGATTTATATTTCAGGGTGGTTGGGAGGTGCTAGGGAGGACTGTTGTCCTCAGAGGTTCAAGTGGGTGCTTGAACA
>ML795666.1:184101-206026 GCA_009831015.1 Picea engelmannii | reverse complement strand
TGGACGACCTGCCTCAATTAAACACTTCAGAGTCTTTGGGAGTAAATGCTACATAAAGAATAATGATGAGAACCTCGGTAAATATGATGATAGGGCTGATGAAGGTATCTTCTTAGGATATGCTACAAACAGTAAAGGATACATATTCTATAATAAGAGGCTACATAAAATGGTTGACTGTATTGATGTAAAAATTGATGAAGGAATTTCAACAAGAGAGCTGTACGGTAATGAGTCTTCTACAGAAGACACATCTAAAGATGAAGATGAACAGGTTCAAGAATCAGAAAATGAAGATTCTGAATCAGATGAAGAATTAGACACTCAGACAGACGCAAATCAAAAGTCAACTACAAATTCCTCCTCCAGAATCATTCAAAAGAATCATCTTGCAAGTCAAATAATAGGAGAAAAGGAAAAAGGGGTACAAACCAGGAGAAATCTAATCAAAACCACCGAACAATATCATATAGCTCTCATATCCATGCTGGAACCCAAGAATTTTAATGAAGCTAGCACAGATGATCATTGGGTTAAAGCAATGAATGAAGAACTTGATCAGATTGAGAAAAACAATACATGGGAGATGGTTCAAAGACCCGAAGGTAAAAACGTCATTGGCTCCAAATGGATCTTTAAGAATAAGATGAATGAGTGAGGACAAGTTGTCAGGAACAAAGCGAGGTTAGTCTGTAAAGGCTATGCTCAGATAGAAGGACTGGATTTTGATGAAACATTTGCGCCCGTAGCCAGATTAGAAGCTATAAGAATGTTTCTTGCCTATGCTTGTCATAAAATGTTTAAAGTCTACCAAATGGATGTCAAGTCAGCCTTTCTCAATGGAGATTTAAGTGAAGAAGTGTATATGGAACAACCAGAGGGTTTCAATTTGTCTGATAACCCCAACTTAGTATGCAACTTGAAGAAAGATTTATATGGTGTAAAACAAGCCCCTCGAGCCTGGTATCATAGACTGGATACATATCTCAAAGACAAAGGGTTCAAGAGAGGAACAACTGACAACAATCCGTATATTAAGATAGAGGATAATGAGTTTCTCATCGTACTGGTCTATGTAGATGACATCATCTTTGGATGTAATAAGGACTCACTGGTACAATGGTTTTCTTCTGCCATGGAGTTTGAATTTGAAATGTCTATGATAGGAGAATTGTCATTTTTCCTTGGTCTACAAATTACTCAGAAGTCCGATGGGATCTTCATTTCTCAAGGAAAATATTTAAGAGAAATGATGAAAAGTTTCAAATGGAAGATTCTAAACCTGTGGGTACACCTATGGTAACTGGATGTAAATTAAGAAAGGATGATGATTCACCTGATGTTGATCAAAGCTCATATCGATCAATTATAGGAAGCCTGCTGTACATCACAGCATCTCGCCCAGACATAATGCATGTTGTAGGAATGGTAGGAAGATATCAGGCTGCTCCTAAACAGAGTCATTTGCATGCTGTCAAACGGATATTTAGGGACTTAAAAGAAACAATGACTTATGGTCTGTGGTATCCCAAAAATCAAAGTCTTCAGTTGACTGCTTATTCAGATGTAGATTGGGCAAATTGTATTGATGAGAGAAAAAGCACCAGTGGAGGAGCAATTTTCTTGGGAAAATCCTTAGTAGCTTGGCTTAGTAAAAGGAAAGGTTCCATTTCTCTATCAACCACAGAGGCAGAGTACATTACTGCTGCTACCCGTTGCACACAGGTATTATGGATGATTCAGACACTTGCAGACTTAGAGGTAAAATATACTGCACCGATCCCAATTCATTGTGATAACACAAGTTCCATTAGTGTGTCTAAAAATTCTGTCCTCCACTCCAAGACAAAACATATTCCCATAAAATATCATTTTATGAGAGAGCAGGTCACCAATCAGATTGTTCAGGTCCATTACATTCCCACTACAGAACAAATTGCAGACATCTTTACTAAGCCCCTCGCCAAGACACCATTTGAATATCTCAGACAAAAGTTGGGTGTCATTTCGTTTCATACCTAAAAGAGTCCATCTTGTTAGGGGGAGATTTGTATTGTGTGATTATCTAATGCCTCCTAAATTTATTGCAATAGCTCAGGGGGAGCATGTCTCTTCTTTGACATTGATGTCAAAGGGGGAGAAATTCGGGTGCCTTAGTTGCCATCAATGCCAAAGGGGGAGATTGTTGGCAAATGTTTAATAGATAGTGTATGCTTGTCATTGATGGAAAGTACAACAGTGAAGATGGAAGGATCATAATGTGCATCAATGGACAAATAGGAACAACGTAGGCTCAGGAGGAATTAGTGCAGAGTCAAAATTCTTCCAAGTAAGAAGGATGTGTAAACTTGGAGGAGAAGCGTCGCTGATCGTTGGATCCCATCCAAAATTCCCAACAACATGAGGGCTGTCAGATCTGAATAAAAACAAGAAGAGCGCGCGCTGAAGAGAAGGATAGATCTTAGGCATTAGATCTGAGTGAACTCGGAAACTCGTGAGTGGAAGAGCTGAGGATTTGGTGTTAAAAGTCGTGAGGCGCGAGGTTGCGAAGCAACGAAGTCGCGAGAAGATCAGGACCGTCCATCTATGAAGGACGCGTGGTAGAGATTAGATAGATCTCGTGAACTTGGGGGTTCGTAGGATAAAGTCCCAAGTATTGGGTGTTCAAAGTCGCGAAGCGTGAGGTCGCGAAGCAACGAAGTGGTGAGAAGATCAGGACCGTTCATCTATGAAGGACGGGTGGCAGAGATCAGAGAGATCTCGTGAACTCGGGGGTTCGCAGGATAAAGGCCCAAGTATTGGGTGTTCAAAGTCGCTAGGCGGCGCAGTGGCGAGAGATTTATAGCCATCCATCTGAGGGGACAGGTGGCGAGAGATCTCGCGAACTCGGGAATTCGCAGGTTGAGAGTCCAAACATTGGGTACTCCAAGTCGCGAGGTCACGAGGTAGCGAGAGAAGGACAGTCGTCAGATCCAGATCACAGGAGGACCATTGAATCTGCGCGGGGGATCACACGTGGCAAAATATCGTCATCTCGCTGACTGGAAAGTCAAAGGAAGAACAAGATGCAAGATCGTAATTTAATCAAGGACCATTGGATCAAGAGGACACGTGGCGAAATATCAAAGCACCATAAATCTCCATCTCGGAGCCTCGCCTATCGTGACTTGGAGTGACGAGAACCTCCATCACAGGAATCATGAGATGCGAGATTGTGAGAAGATCAAGACCGTATGATCACCAAGAACATGGACCGTTGATCTGAGCTCCATCTCAGAGCCTCGCCTCTCCATAACAGGAATCGCGAGATGCGAGATTGCGAGGAGATCAAGACTGTTGATTCATCAAGATCATGAACCGTTGATCAGGGTCGATGAAGATCATAAGTTCGCTGCAAAAGTGCAAAACGGGAAAATAGCAACAATACCCTTTAGAGTTAATCCAACGGTGCAGGTGAATTTGAACAGGATAGGAGGGATACGGTTGCATGACACAGTGAAACTGCCAGTAACCATTGATGGTTTCTACTAGAGGATGCAAAGAGACTTTGGTGTGATTTCTAGAGGAGCAGAAGAGTCACATGGAAACTGCCAGTGGAATGAAGACGACTCGTGGAGGCGATTGACAGCTGTATGGGATTGAGGCTGTAACTGAAACAGAGAAGGTGAGCTCGACTATCACAAAGAAGACGAAGAGTCTCAACTGCCAGAGAGGCTGAGGAATCTCAGCATAACACCCAGTGATACTGGACACGCGGGGCGAACCACTAGAGAAGCTGAAGAGTCACGATGATGATCAAATAGAGCACTCGAGAGGTGGAGGATAATGACAGAGAGTATGCATGCAGAGGCATGGAGAAAATTGAATGCACAAGGTGCAAAAAATCTATAAAGACACGGTACAGAGAAGAGATAGTGTTGTTTTTGTTGTTAGAGGTTGTTGTGAGTGTTGTTGGTAAAAGTGATTCAGGTGTGAAGAAGGAGGAGAGTGCAGCAGCTGAATAGTATAGAAGAGGAACTGTGTAGAGAATGGAGATGGTGCACATAGCATAAAATACAGAAGACCAGACAACATAAGTGATGTGAGCAGAAAGGCAATGAGGCAGATAGAGCAATGAAATGCAACAAAATAGTGATAAGTCGGGTAAGCCATTGTTGAACATTATATCACTGTAATAAGTTTCAGAAGCAAAGATTTATATTTCAGGGTGGTTGGGAGGTGCTAGGGAGGACTGTTGTCCTCAGAGGTTCAATTGGGTGCTTGAACAAAGGGAGTTGGTTCTTCCTTCTAGTTGGTGCTAGAGAAACCAGGGAGTTGGCGCTTCCTTCTAGTTGGTGCTAGAAAAACCAGGGAGTTGGTGCTTCCTTCTAGTGGGTACTAGAGAAAACAGAGAGTTGGTTCTCTCAGCAAGTTGCAGCTTGCTAAACAGAGGTTGTAGCCTCATCATGATTTGGTGCTCATATGTATGATAATGTAAATATTGTAACCATTACTTATCATATAAAGAAAAAGAGGTTTTTACCCTGTATGGGTTTCCTCAGGAAATATCTGTCTCTGTGTTTCTCATATATCTGACTGATGCTGAATGTGCCATTGTTTATTTCCCTGCATTATTGTGATCATCATTTAGTTTCTCAACAAAGAAGTCAAAAGAAGCATAATTGTTTAAGCACGATAACAACTGATTCACCCCCCCCCTCTCAGTTGACCAACATATATCAATATCTGAGTCTCTAGGAGACCCATTCAATCTCCCTAGGTTTAAAATTCCACCTAGATGTTTTGCCTTTTCCCCCAAATTTCTTGATTTTTCAAACACATCCGCACTGCACCTTATAGATATCCCGCAGAAAGAATTCATTTCCGTGCCTAGGTGGTTTGTTTCAGTGCGGGATTTCCGCACCCTGCATGTTTCTGGCTCACGAAAATCATCCATTTCCACACTGTGTTATACTGCTCACTTGCAATGGCATTTGAATTTTTTTTTGGTTTGGGTTTTGGCCTCTACTTCTATCTAGTTTTTCTTTAGTCAGTTGGACAAGGATTTTTAATGCCAGTTCTTGAATTCTTTTGATTGTTTCATCTTGATCTTGATTGGTTTCAGAGATCAAATACCTCTCTTTTGATCTTTTTTCAATATTTGTTTTTTATTTTTATCAACAAGGATATAATCTCTGGACTTGCGTCTGAGTGCTTGCTTGATTAAAGGTATTGGTTTGGATTTGGATTTGTAGGTTGGTTACATCTTCTGGATTGCTTAATGATCATAAAAACATTTCTTATTCATATTTGAAGAGAAATTTTCTTATCAATTTTTATTTTTATCTCCATTGAAAGATCGATTTGGGTGTTTGTTGAGTGCTTTATTTTCATTGCTTGCTTATCCTTTCTTAGTTACATCTCTGTTTTGGTTTCTCGAAAGGAAAAAATTAAAGTCTTTTTAGTCTTTCAAGAAATCATTTATACATAAAATATTGGAGTTTGAAACATTGAAAAAGAACAAATAGTGAAATTACATTGTTGATGATTGTTGGTACTATATTAAAAAAAAAAAGGAATTGTACATCATAGTTCATATTGTTCCAAAAAAATACTTTCTCCCTACTGTAGATAGAATTCATCGAACGAAATTTTTCATCATTCATTTCTATTTGCACATTATTGGGTCAAAGTCTTACACAAAATTGGTTTCATTCCCGTCTCCCTCTTGAGTAACAACAACCTTTAATAATATTGTGAAACTCTAAAATTTAACTAGTAACTTTTTCTAAGGCTCTTTTACATGAACATTAGCTAGGCTAGAGCTTTGGAATAGGCAGTGAGACACACTCTCCAAAGCACAAAACACACAATAGTATCTTGTGATAGGGAGTGTTCAAATCCATTTGCAACATTTTGTCCTGGGAAGCCCTTCTCACACAAGAGTCAAACATGAGGTCACATTGAGATTGACAGAGTTACTCACCCTTCTTTGTTGGTATTAGTGTAGATATTGCACGTATTATGGGGGTCGCTTGAAGGTATACCCACAACGATGAGTGGAATCCTCTCAAGTTGATTTCGGGCTTGATACCCTGCCCTGCGTGTGGATCAGACTGTCGATTGTTTCCCTAGGCATCATTGTTGTTTGTGGTAACTTTAGTAGCCTATATTCTTAGTATATTACACAAGGTGACTGTGGAGGGGCAAGTCTTCATGGTACCTGGAATCGACGTTGACCATACTCACTCAATCTCCTTGGAAGGTATACCCATGATTATGTGTGGGAGCTTGCACCAAGGTGTAAGTCCGTTAAGCAGGTCGTCAACGTAACTTTTACACCCTATCCCAACCCCTTCTTATCTTGGTCTGCGATGTTGGATTTCATCACCAACTAGTGACTTTGAAACAAGAAGGTTTGTTTGCCTGGTTTTAACTTTAGATTTTATTAGCGAGTGATGTTTGTTTTCGTAGTTGGCCATAGATTTTTTTCGTCAAATTTTTGGTCCGCCAACATAGACCTACCCCATCGTTCACACAGGTTACAGGGACTTCCACCAGAAAACATGGAAGATTATGCCCCTATACCCCCTCACACGTCAGAGGGATCTCCTCAACAGAGTAAAGTCCAGTATACCAACGTAATACAAGAGGAAAGTTCAGCCTCTTTGGAAATTTTCTGAATTATTTCCGATTCTATGGAATCTTTCCGCATCCCTCCTGGATATGAAAGATGTTTTCTCCAGATGAATTCTACCGAGGAACTTGTTGTTGTTTCTTCTGGAACTCTAACTAGACCTTTTGGAGATGAAGATCCTTTCTGGACTATTGAGATAGTTAGAATCCCACCTCGTACAGTGCAAGACCTTTATGGCTCAGGGGAAGGAGTAGATATACCCACCATCCTTAAGCTACCTGAGATGTCTGTCGTCGTCACAGTATCCCTAGGTCATTTTTCCAGTACAACTGCCTATCTCTTTGCTGGCTTAGAAGCACAGTCAGTTATTCCTAGTTCAACCATCCCTTTTCAAATGGCCCACTCTACAATTCTTCCTCATGCTATGACTATTCCCACCGGGAATACAGTGGTTAACCATGCTCCCATTGGTACACCACGTTCCTCTAGACCTACCCCTTCTCTTCCTCTTGGGTATCACACTTTGAACCCTTCTATTGCCATCCATACCCAAATTATATCCGAAGTACCACTTGGGCATAATACCTTTGTTGGTTATGTTCCCACACCTTCCCAAGTCCTCTCCAAAGGGTCTTATCCACCTCTTCATGGCGGATCTAGCCCTAGTGTCTCCAATCCAATTGGTAGCACTCATCATCTACTCACTTCTAGTTACCATATTCCCACTGGAGGGAAATATTATGTCGGGGGACAACCTCAATCTGGGGGTCACACTCAAATTGGGGTGCCTCCTCCATATGGAGGAAATTCTCAGGTTGGAACTTATAATTCACAATCTAGACCGAACACGTCAAACTGGTTAGCTCACTTTTGGAACCTTCAAGCAAACCCACAACCCTCGAAGGGGAAACCTTCTCAAACTAGTGTTTCAATACCCCCAAACTACGGCCAACCATATCCAGGTTCTTTGAATCCCACTTAGGGCTCGAATGTTCAGTCCAGTACTCCTTTCCAAGGGAACATCCCTAACCAACCCAACCCCATGGCCTACATGCCTCCACACCAACAACTGACTCTTCCCGAATCTTCGCATTATATGCAAACTACTTACGGTCCTAATGGTATACCAACGAGACTTCCTCCCCAAAGTCACCAGCACCCTCATGTGAATATACAATTACCCTTTTTGGCCACTTTGGACCTCCCTAATCTGTCTAGAATTTTGAATGACCCTATCCGTCACTCTCCTCATTGGCCTGTCATATCATCCAAACTACCATCCGACATTCCTAAGTTCGATGGTAAAACAAGAGAGGATCTGAACAATCATGTCATGACTTTCCACCTTTGGTGTTTATCCAACTCTTTGATGGATGACTCCATTCGGTTACGTCTTTTTCAACGACTTCTCACGGGTTCAACCGTGAAGTGGTATATAGAATTACCATGATGCTTCTTCACTTATTTCAATACCCTAGCTATGGATTTCCTCACTCACTACCAGTTCCCAATCCATTATGAAATGGGAACCAATATTTTGAGTTCTTTCAATAAAAGTAAAGCCACTCATATCTCTGAGTGGAGACGAAGACGACATCTAATCAAACTCGAACTTCTTGATCAGTTATTGGCAGAATGGTTCATGAATGACATATATAAAGACATTTCCATGGGTGGACTTGTCACAGAAGAACAAGCGATCAGTCGTTCCCAATACCTCAATCTTGTTTATTCAAAAACATGTACTCTTTACAATCTTCTCCCTGACGCACCTCGTCCTTCTACCATGACCACCTCAACAAACCCCAACAACTTCTCATGTCGTTGATGGTGTGATAGGTACTTTACATGCTCAACCTCAATATGCATAGGCCTCTCACACCAATCCCAAATCCCATGCTTCTAATGTTCAAACTGCTCCAACACCCACCCCTCCCACCGATAAAACTTTAGAAGTGAACATCGTTCAATTAGCGCCTACTGGTAAGAATAAATCTAAAAAAGGGAAGGGTAGGAATAAGGAGGATAAAAATAACAACCCACAATCTGACAATACCAAGACACAACCTTTTTATGATAAGGATAAACACAAACCTCGCTAGCCTTGCCTTATCTATTGTGATGATCACTACACGAAGGACTGTTCGAGATGTGTTGAGGTCATGCAGTTCCTCCAAGGGACCCAAAAACCTCCTACACCTGTCGTCTTGTCTCAACCCTTCCCTTCTCAACAACAGGCTCAATTGGTCATCCATGATCAACCTTCTTCCTCCACTACCTCCTATTTACTTATGTGTAATGATGATTCAAAGAAGAATGACATCACACTTACCACTCGTGCCAAAGATTACCCCTCCTCCAAGGATAAAGTTGATGATATGCCACCTCCGTTGATTAAAAAATATCCCTCTACTCCACCTTCCAACGGTCCTCTTCATCTCAAATGACCAAGACACGATACAGTCCTTCGCCCTCCTCCTAAGGGTGTGGTTCAGAAGTCTGCCTTCAATCCCCATGCACGTGCTTCCCAGAACTATAGGTATCGTAGAAGATGTTAGTGTTGGAAGTCGCTCCTATATTGCAGCAGGAGTAGAGCCCGAAGCCCATCAGTTTATGTCACATTTTCTTTATAAAGGGTGATCAAATGGAAGAAAAATTAGAGCAATATCGTTCTAACTTCGAAACTAGGCCGGACATGCATAGGCAAGTGAGGTCTTAGTTAAACTTCGGACAGTAAGTTGTAGTAAAGGTGAATAGGAGGAAGACTTCTATGAGGAAATGTGAAGGGCTACTGTAGGCGTCGAGCTTCTAATATCCTATAGAAGAAAAACTTGAACACAAGAACTTCTTACATTCAAATTGCAGAAAACACTGGAGAATATAACAGTGTTACAATCAAACCTTTATCACAACATAGTCACAATGATTCACACAAATCAGTCGATCATGAACTCCCTCAGTATGAGATGAAAACCAGATGGGATAAGAAAGTTGTTTGTCATTAAACAAGAAAGTTCACATACAGATACATAACCAGAGAACTAGAACGTCTATTAAAAATTTACAATTGGGATCTTTGCTCTACCATCGATCCTTACAAAATACAAAAACTGAGAATATATACTCAGAGAAGTACGCTCCCTTGGCACTAGGAGGGTAGCTGAAACATTAAAGTCCAACTTAATGTGTGCAGGCTCCTCTGGTCGGACAAGCACATCAGATCGGCATGGCCCTTTTAGATCAACCTTCACACAGGACGGTCTTGGGTAGACGGCCTGCTAGAACCTCCATGCCTTACATTCATGGCTAGAGCTGAAGTTTCAGCTACCAACTCAATATTCATTAATTTCCTTTTTCTATGGTAGGTGGTTGGAACTTTGAGCATAAGGAACGGCCACACGCTTGCTTCCCAGGGCTTAGAAGCTAGCCTCCCTTTATTTTGGCTCCACCCTCAATGTAACCCATGGCCATGACCTAAATCCTTTCTCTAGGGTGCTTCAACCTTTCTCCTTTCGGGATATTCCCCCATTCTTGCATCCAGGATCTTTGGTGATTAAAACTGCAAAAATGGCCCTTCATATCGGTGATTGGATTTGGCTTCAAAATCAACGGACACGATCCACTTTCCCTTGAACATATTGGCTCCACATCCCTCATCTGCTTTGTCCCTACTCCATATGACCTTGCGCTATGACCGTGGGCCCGACTCCTGGGTGCCTTCGCATCTCGCGTATCATGAATGGGAGGGGGTCGACCTTGGTATTTCAAATTCATGATAGGCGAAGTTGTGACAGAGCCCAATCGTGTGCCACATGTTCATCCTTGATCGGATGACCCTGATCATTTCGACGATACTAAGTTCCCTCTCTTGTGCTAAACTTGGTGCAACTCCATCTACTACAATTATCCACCAACTGATGATTTGCTCCATCGATCAATCTTGGTCGTTGAACACTGGATAGCCTGTCTGCTAACATTTAAATCCTGAAATGGAGATTTTATGTGTTGCAACATTGCGCTCACGGCCGCATCCTTGGAGAAAATGCCTTTGTTGGGATTTTAAACCCACTTCTTCACAGTTCATGCCATGATCTCAAAAGGAGAGAAAACAACCCCCCTTTTACAAGAATTAATGTTAACATTAGGCTCCATGGGGGATAGAGTCATCCCTGTGATGATCTGAGAACTCATTTGCAGCTTCAGTGCCTTGTTGTTGGGCTATGGAGTAATTTATTAAGTTTAAAATAAAAAAACAACCAAACGGACAATATTTACAAACAAAGGAGCCATCTAAGGCTCAAACAAAACATTTCTTCAGGAAATGCCCATTTACTGGGCCGTTAAAAATTTCCTCACCCTCCAAATCCTGCAACCTGTACGTGTTATTTGAGAAAACTTCAGAGATTTTGAAAGGCCCGATCCATAGGCATCAAACTTGTTGTATTTACCCCTATCCTGCCTGGGTGCATCCCACTTAAGCACCAAATCATCTAGCTCGAATTCCTTCTTCCTGACCTTCTTGTCAAAGGCCTTCTTGACCTTCTGCTGACGATTATGAGCTGTGTCCATTACCTGCTACCTGATCTGTTGCACTTATACCACTTAATGAATTCTTTTGACCATATGGTCCAACTCTCCTTCATGATCTTGAAAGAATTTTGCTACAGGTAAAGCGAGTTGGGTGGGAAAAACAACCTCCATCCTATAAATAAGTTGAAAATGTTAGGTGCCCAGGGACTTCTTCATTATCACTCGATCGTCCCATAGAGCGAATTTGAGCTTTGAATCCCAGGCCGTCTTATTGTCTTCCAATAATCTTTTAATGAGTTTAATTAGGATTTTATTAGAAGATTATGCCAGTTCATTTCCTTGAGGATAATAGGGAGTGGAGTGAATTAGTGAAATCTTGAACTTTTCATAGAACCTAACTAGTGGCTCAAACTTGAAAGAAGCAACATTATCGGTGAAAATTCTGTTGGGACAACCAAATCTGGCTATGATGTCCTCCAGGAAGCTGATAATTACCTTGTCTGAAGCACTCCTGGTGGGGACAACCTCTATCCATTTGGTGAAATAGACTGTTGCAGTCAGGATCCATATATGTTGGCCACTTGAAGGATGATGAATTTCTCCAATGAAGTCCAATCCCCACTGTTGAAAGGGTGATGAAGCTACTACAGGATTTAGTGGTAGAGATATGAGTTGCTTCTTTCCTGAGAACCTTTGGCAGTTGATGTAAGCTCTGATTTCTCTGTAGACATTAGTGAATAAGGTGGGCCAGTAGTACCCAGCCCTGAGAAATTTATGAGTTGTGGTCTTCCAGAAATGATGCCCTCCACAAAGGATGCTATGGAAATCTAACATAACTTTCTGGGCTTCCTGTAGGTTCAGACACCTCAGAAACACCCCTAAAGGGTCTCTCCAGTACAAGACTTGGTCAATAAGGCAATACTTGACTGCCTTGAGCTTTAAATCTCTTGTCTTGCTTTTCCCCATTCCATCAGGAGGCCTCAACTCTTGCAAAAAGTATAATATGTCTCTGTACCAGGTGCACTCTGCTAGTGATAAGCCACCCTGAGAGATTTTGCTGGGCGACTCAGCTTGCTTATTTTCTGAGCAAGAATTGATGAAGCCAACCCCCAAAGCTTTGCAATTGGATTCAACCAACAGCTTGGCTAAACCCTTCCCTTTAACCAACTTGGTGGGCTTTATCTCCAGGTCAAACTCAAGGATCTTAGCAATCCATTTATCTCTTCTCCCATCTATGTTAGGTTGTACAAGGATGTCCTTCACAGAGGACGAAGGAATGTAAGAAATCACTCTTGAGTGCATGACATAGAATCTGAAAGATTTGAGAGATTTCACCAAGTCATAGGCCTGTTTCTCCATGATATCATACCTGATTTATGCATCTCTCAATGCCTTACTGAAGAAGGAAATAGGTTTCTCTCTCCCTTTCTCATTTTTCTTCAATAAGACCGCTACTATTGTATCAGAAGAAGCAAAAGAAAAAATTAGGAAATCTTTGGAATAATCAGGACTGATCAGCACAGGTGCCTCAGTCAATGCCTTCTTTATTTAGACAAAATATTCCCTGGGTTCAACAATCCACTTTTCTTCATTTCCCTTTCTAAGCATGGTTGTGATGCGTTTCACCACCTCAGCAAAATTTGAGACGAACCTCCTCAGAAAGTTAATCTTTCCTAAAAAAGCCTGGACTTCTTTTTTAGACCTGGGAAGTGACAGGGTCTGAATTTCCTCCACCCTGCTAGGATCAATTCTCACTCCTTTTGTCGATACTATATGGCCTAACAGCTTCCCCTCCTTCATAGCAAACAAATATTTCTTGGGATTTAAGGACAAGCCAAACCTCCGACATTTCGAGAAAAATTTCCTTAAGTGATAACAGTTCTTTTTATCAGACCTGGAGAAGACTATGATGTCATCCAGATAGATCACCATAAACTGATATTTCTCCCCGATGAAGGCTATGTCCATGGCTCGCTGAAATGTTTCTCCTGCATTCATTAGTCCAAAATAAATTTTGGCATACATGAATGTGCCCCAAGGAGTGGTGAAGGTTGTCTTTTCTTTGTCCTCGGGCATGACTGATATCTGATTATAGCCAGAAAAACCATCAATCATGGATATCCTAGATGCACCAGTTACCCTATGCAATATGTGTTCCATGTTGGGGAAGGGATAATTGTCTTTCTTTGAGCTCCTGTTCAGGTTCGTGAAATCAACACAGAGCCTAATTTCTCCACTTTTCTTCCTCATGGGAACCAGATTGGCCACCCTGACAGAATATCTCAAGGGGACAATGATTTGGGCATCTAACAACTTATTCACCTCTATGTCCATGACAAGCAACAACATGGGATTTATTTGTCTCAGCTTCTTCCTAAATGGCTTGGCCTCTTCCTTTAGTGGGATCTTGTGTTCAATGAAAGATGTGTGATATGTCTTGAGGTCTTCATAGGTTCGTGCAAACACATCAACAAATTCTCTTAATAACTCAGTATATTCAACCCTTTTCTCTTTGGTCAAATTGCTCAACAACTTGACAAACTTAGGCTCCTCCTGTGTGCCAATGTTGCACTCAGTTGTATCAACATCTTCATATGAAACCCTACCCTTTACTGCCACATCATTCACATCGAACAGTCTTTCTAAAGGGACTAGTCCCTTCAGAATGTGGTTTCTAGGCAGATGAATAATATGGTGATCAACAATTTTATTCAAAAATACATCAGGGTGAGGGTGACTTTCGAGATCAGGATCCTAATCAATGTGAAATGCATAAAATTCATCGACAGATTGAAGAATTTTTTTAATTTCAAGATCGTCTTTGAATAACTTCCAATGCTTGACATTGTCTGGGATGGATGGCCTATATCTTATCTCGACCCCATATTTGATCTTAGGTGGCAGAGGGATCTTGAACAGACTAGCTGAGATAGCTAAGGAATCGGCCAAAGTATTCTCCTCTCGTGGAATAAAAGAAATGTTGAAAGACGAGAAGAAATTATCAATCAGGTCCCATACCTCATTTTTGTAACTCCTGAGTCGAGGGTGCTTAGCGTGATAAGAATTTATGACTTGCTGGATTATCAACTCAGCATCTCCAAACATTGTTATCTCCTTAACTCCCATTTCTTTTGCATCCCTCATACCCAGAACACGAGCTTCATACTCTTCCACATTGTTGGTGGTTTCAAATTATAGCTTGTATGACAGGGATATGGTCTCTTGACAAGGTGACACGAAAATCACTCCAGCGCCAATGCCTATGCTAGAAGAAGCTCTGTGAAAGAAGATATTCCAAACAAGGGTGGTTGGAGGAGGTATCTCATGATTAAAAATGGGTTTCTTTCTAATTTGTAAAGGAGATTTAGGAGCCTCAGTGATTTTCAATAAACTAGACCCCAAATCAATGTCAAGTGCAAATATGGGATGATTGGTGGGGTTTTCTTCATCACTAACAATGTAGGCCAGCTGAGATTCTCTGTACAACCTCCTGTGTTCCCCTCCGAAGAATGGAATGTTGGAATATGTGAGATCCATTTGTAATGTTCCTCCAATTCTTTTAATCCAAGATCTTGACAACATCATGCCAAACTTGGGGGGAACATCAGCTACTACAATGTCCATGACCACGCTCTTCATTGGCAGTTAAAATAAAGAGACCATCAAGTCTTTAATGACTCCAATACATTGCACCCTCCTTGAATCAAAAGTGTACAAATCATGATAAGCCTTTGTCACTTCCAGTCCTAATTCTTCCATGACTATTTTGGGCATAAGGTTGTGGGAAGCTCCTGAATCCGTGAGACAATTATGCAGCACCTTATCATGTATCTTCAGGGATGTGTAGAAGGGAGGGGATGAATCATCTCTGTATTCTACCATGGGGCCTAGGAAAACTGCTAGATTTTCATCTTGAAGGTTTATTGAGTCTAAGGTAGGCTGGGGGGACTTGGATTGTAGGAGTTTGGAGAGGGATATTTTGAAATCTTCATTTTTAACTAGCTCCGAGAGGGGTACGAGAATTCTAATCTTTTGAATTTCATGCTTGAAACTAAAGGAGGAAATAGTCTTAGGAGCTTCCCTTACCTCAAATACAGGTTCTTTGGTTGATGGCGAAGTATTCTGAGTTTTCTTCTCTTTAGTAGTGACTGCTGTAGGTTTAACAAGCCTTTCTGTTATGAGGGGTTGATCCTGGCCATCAAAATTCCCTTCTTTCTTCTTTTCCCTGAGATTGTATATTTTGGGAGTGTTCTTGGCCTTTTCCCCTTTACCCAACTCATTAACTTGACTGTTCATAAGGGATTCCTCATATATAGATTGAGTCAAATGGGGAAAAGGGAAAGTGTATTCTATACAGTGAATTTCAAGGTCGAGCTCATCTATCTCCTCTTCCTCCTCATGAGCAACTAGGTTATTTTGGAGAGGGGTTTGGATCCTCTGCTCATCTCTGTCTTTTCCCCTTTGTTCCCCTAGAAAAAACTGTGGCACATTGTTACCAAGCCTCCTGAAGCTTCTGTTATCAGCATTTTGGGGATTTCTATACATGGGCTTCCCTTCTAACTCCCACCTTTCCATTCTAGGTGAAAGAGATTTTTTCATCCTAGTTACCTCGTCCATTTGAAGGGGAAGGGGAGAGGAATTGGATGGGGAGGCTTTAGGCCTTTTCCTGGATATGTATTTATTGGCCTTATTCCTGAGTCAGTCAATAGCTAATATGTTAGACTCTACTTCCACGGCTGCATCCTGCATGTGAGCCAGAGTAGTGGCTCTCCTTTCCCTCAACAGAAGGCAGAAGTCGGGATCAAAAGTTCTAGCATAAGTGATCTTAGCAGAGGCTTCTGAGGGATTTATTTTGGGGATTTTATTATACATTTTATTGAATCTCTTGGAGAAGTCAGAGACAAACTCTCCTTCCTTTCTCTTCAAAGACCCAAACTCTGTCATGTAATACATGAAGTCTTTTTTGTCTCCCCATTGTCTCAAAAGGGAATTATCTAAAGCCTCAATCTCGTCGATAGATCTAGGAGGGAGGGCCCTAAACCACTTTCTAGATTTGCCTTCAAGGCTATGGACAAAGATCCTCATCCATACATCTGCATGCATGATAACATGATCATCTATAAAACTATAAAAGGCTTCAAGGTGTTCTTCTGCAGATATGTCCCCTTCACCTGTAAAATTGGGTAGCTTCTTAAGGTAGCCATGTGCTGGAAGGGCATTGATAGGTTGACGTAACATAAGGGGAGCATACCTAGCAGCTATTATAGCCTCCATTCTGGTCATGGGGGTATTTTCTCCTGCCATCAAAATATTAGGTGGAGGAGAACTCAGAGTGGAAGGAGCGCAAACAGGGAATACTGGGAATGCGCTACCAGGTGGAAGGGGAAACAATGAGGGATTCAGAGGAAGGCTAAAGGGCTTGAGTTAGCAGATGCTTCTCTCAATGCAACAACAACAATAACAAGAGGAGGAGTGGTAAAGTTGGGAGTGGGGAAATATTCTGTGGTCCTGGGTCTACACCAAGGTCCAACTTCAGGGGGGAGAGGAGTGAAAAGATTTTCTCCCTCTAGATCGAGAGGGGAAAAATCAGTAGGAACACTCCCGAAATTGAGAAAATGGGAAACTTCATAAACAAGTCTGCTAGGAAGATGAGAAGAAGAAAATGGAGTTTCTGCAGAAAAATATGGAAAATTACCTGGTTCAGTGGTGGAAGTTTCTCCTTGAGAGGCCTTCCCTTTTCTGATGATCACCTCCAGATCAGTTTCAGGCGTAGCTAGAGGCAGCAGTAGATGGGACTGCGTGTGTCTACCTCTGGAAGCCACAATTAACACAACAGGTTCACCCCAGTGAAGTTGTCACAATGGAGTCGCCAGGTGCACAATAGAAATCTTTAAGGACTCCGATGCTTGATGCACCTTCAGAATCAGAGGCTCAATGTCGTTCAATCCCAGGAAAAATCTTCAACTTCATCCCCAACAATGGAGCCAAAAATGTTAGCGTCGGAAGTCGCTCCTAGATTGCAGCAAGAGAAGAGCCTGAAGCCCATCAGTTTATGTCATGATTTGTTTATAAAGGGTGATCAAATGGAAGAAAACTCAGAGCAATATTGTTCTAACTCCGAAACTAGGTTGGACATGCACAGGCAGGTGAGGTCTTAGTTAAACTTCAGATAGTAAGTTGTAGTAAAGGTGAATAGGAGGAAGAATTATGTGAGGAAATGTGAAGGGCTACTGTAGGTGTCGAGCTTTTAACAACTTGTAGAAGAAAAACTTGAATGCAAGAACTTCTTACATTCAAATTGCAGAAAACATTGGAAAATATAACAATGTTACAATAAAACCTTTATCACAACACAGTCACAATGATTCACATGAATTAGTCGATCATGAACTCCCTCAGTATGAGATGAAAACAAGATGGGATAAGAAAGTTGTCTGTCATTAAACAAGAAAGTTCAAATATAGATACATAACCAGAGAACTAGAACATCTATTAAAACTTTACAATCGAGATCTTTGCTCTACCATTGATCCTTACAAAATACAAAAACTGAGAATATATACTCAGAGAAGTATGCTCCCTTGGCACTAGGAGGGTATATGAAACATTAAAGTCCAACTTAACATCTGCAGGCTCCTCTAGTCGAACAAGAACATCAGATCGACATGGCCTTTTTAGATCAACCTGCACACAGGACGATCTTGGGTAGATGTCCTACCAAAACCTCCATGCCTTACATTCATGGCTAGAGCTGAAGTTTCAGCTACCAGCTCAATATTCATTAATTGCCTTCCTTTATGGGGGGTGGCTGGAACTTCGAGCACAAGGAATGGCCACGTGCTTGCTTCTCGGGGCTCAGAAGCTAGCCTCCCTTTGTTTTGGCTCCACCCTCAATGTAACCCATGGCCATGACCTAGAGCATTTCTCTAGGGTGCTTCTACCTTTCTCCTTTTGGGAGATTCCCCCATTCTTGCATCCAGGATGCTTGGTGATTAAAAATGCAAAAACGACCCTTCATATCGATGGTTGGATTTGGTTTCAAAATCAACGGACACGATCCGCTTTCCCTTGAACATATTGGCTCCACGTCCCTCATCTGCTTTGTCCCTACTCCATACAACCTTGCGCTATGACTATGGTATTGCTCCCAAAGCGACTTCGCATCTTGCGTATCGTGAATGGGAGGGGGTCGACCCTTGTATTTCAAAGTCGCAATAGGCGAAGTTGCGACAGAGCCCAATCGTGCACCACACATTTCCAGGGTGAACGACCTGGATCATTTCAGCGAGACCATGGGCTCGACTCCTGGGCACCTTCACATCTCGCTTATCGTGAATGGGAGGGGGTCGACCCTGGTATTTCAAAGTCACGATAGGCGAAGTTGCGACATAGCCCAGTCGTGCACCACGTGTTCCTCCTTGATCGGGCGACCCTGATCATTTTGGCGATATTGAGCACCCTCTCTTGTGATAAACTTGGCGCAACTCAGTCAAATGAAATTATCCACCGACCAATGATCTGCTCCATCAATCGATCCTGGCCATTGAATGCTGGATAGCCCATCTGCTAACATTTAAAGCCCGAAATAGAGATTTTATGCACTGCAACATTGCGCTCACGGCTGCATCCTTGGAGAAAATGCCTTTGTTGGGATTTTAAACCCACTTCTTTATAGTTCATGCCATAGTCTCTAAATGAGAGAAAACAACCCCCCCTTTTACAAGAATTAATGTTAACATAAGATATGGCACAAGCACCATCTCCTATTTTATCCCTCGAAGTCCTTCAGAGTTGTCGATGGAATCGACCCTATAGATACGAATTTAATAATATTTGACTTGGAAGATAACATTCCAAGGTTACCCCCTCAACTCACATTTCAAATACAAGTTGTTGTCGCCAAGAAGAACATTTGTAGAACATTTATTGATGAGGGTGCCTCATTGTGTGTCATGTCTATCGCTTGTTGGAAAGACATTGGCTCTCCTCCCTTAACTGAATCACACAACATGCTCAAAGCCTTTAATGGCTCTAGCGTTAAACCCTATAGTGTTCTCCCTTCGTTGCCTATTATGTTAGAAGGAAAAATGGTCAGCGTTGAAGTTGAGGTCTTTGATGCACCTCTTGATTACAATCTTTTACTTGGCCATAGCTGGATCGATTCCATGCATGTAGTCGTGTCTACTCTTTTCCGTATCGTGCACTTTCCACATCAGGGAAAAGTAGTAACAGTAGACCAACTGGCCTTCTTTAACTCTGATACACATACCAAAAATGCACCTTTCATTGCAAAGACACCCCATGGGAACGAGAATGTCAGTGTGGGTCTACCAAAAAATTGCATTTTGATGGGTATGTTTCCAATCCCACCACCCGAAATTCCATCTCATTGGGTTGCCTCGATTAACATGATCTCCACCTCCGTCTGTGAACCTCCCATGTATTCTGACCCGTGGATAGTACCCACACCCGCCTACCAAGCCATTCGATCGGCTGACCCTTCTACTCCCTCTCACTACTACATATGGGAAGATTACTCCATGAAAATTTTCCATGCTTCAACTAGTTTCATCATTTTTTTAAACAAGGTGGGAATTTCGTGGATATTGCCATGAAATTTCATCGCAATATCGATGAAAATATTAATTTAACCTAGTCGAGATTTTCGTCTCTATAGCAACGAACTTTCGTGGCAATAACGACGAAAATTTTGCCTATCTCATCGGTCAGTGTTAACGGCTAGTTGACTATTTTATCTATATATACATGACTTTAAGAGACTTTGCGACACAGTTGCTATAGTTGCAACATTGTTCTTGGATTTTGTTTGAGATGTTTATTTTTTCCGTCACCCACCAGTTGAACAAATCCAATTCTTGATCTACATAGCTTGGATTTTGAACTTGCAAGGTTAGTAATTTTTTATTGATGTACTCATTTAACTTGTAATGTTTTTTCAAATGTCCAAATTGCATTTATCTTGTTTTTCCTTGATAATATATTATAATATGTGTAGTACCATATTTCATGTCTTTGGTTTTTGGATCTAGTTATTATTTTCTATGGAAAAGGGCATGTGGATTCCATAATATTCTAGGTTTATGGAATCCACATACCCTTTTCCCTTCAATTGTAGCTATAATCTTTCTCTCTTTTAATTGATAAAGATATGGAATTGCTCTTGAAAATCAACCCTGATCGGTGAAATGATAGTAATTGATTTCTATATTCCCTACTTTAGAAGGGACTAATAAGATACATAAACACTAACCCTAAACTTATGTTAGGTATATATGTCGTTATTATATAAAGAAAACATTTGTACACATATGACCTTATTATAAAGATGTTATCTATGTTTTCATGATGTTGATCCTCTACACATATGATCACCTTATTATAAAGATGTTGACCTTATTATAAAGATGTAGGTCACTGTAAATAAACATATCATAATCGAAAGGAGTAGCCAAAATACAAAAAAATTGGCAACTTAATGTTTGGTATGGTGTAGGTAAGACAATTACTTGTCAAGACAAGGATTTGTCACAATGAATTAAAATGATAGGAAGCTTTCTCGGTTAAGAGAGGAATTAGAGGTGAGGGGCAATGAAAAATGTTATTGCCCTTGCTATGATTGCAGAGGCTTGCAAAATAGAAGAATTTTAATAACAACAACCCAAAAACATTGTAGGGAAAAGGGGCACGCCGAAGGGGGTTATGATTATCATCCCTTGGTAAGAGGATTCAATATTTAATGTATTCTCTGCAATAATCAGTATGTCATGAATTTTAGTAATATTTCTTATCAGGATTTTTATATTTTCTATACACACTAACTTTTCTATGTTGTTTTTAAATATATAGACGATGCCCCCAAAGTGTTGACCTCCAGAGATTTATTTTCCAAGTACTAGAAGAAATACTACTTTATATGGAGATGAACTTCGAGATCAGAATATTGAAGCTGTTGATAAAGTTATTAATGATGATATGGATGGAGATAACATTACTGATTCAAATAAGGAAGATGAGATACATAGATTGATCCAAGACACATTTTCTCCAATGGATGAGAACAACCAGGATGATAGTCATGATGTTGATCCTCTACTCGAGAAGTCACGTCAACCTCTTTATGAAGGCTCAAAAACAAAGAAATATTTTTCCACACACATATCGAGAAATATCCGTGATTATGAAAGAAATTGGAATGGACTATCAGGCTATTGATGCATGTCCTAATGATCATATTATATATTATGGACATTATGCATTAGAAAATGAATGCCCACAATGTCAAATAAGTAGATATCGAACTGATAAAGAATCAAAGAAGGTGTCTCGAAAATTTCTTCGTTATATTCTGATAATTCCACGTTTCTAGTGGTTGTTCAGGTGCCAAAGTATAGAATATTTTATGTATTTCCATGCAAAGAACAGAATTCAAGATGATGTTCTTCGAATGCCTGCAGATGGTTCTGCATTGAACCACGTCGAAGAAAAGTGGCCAATTTTTAAAGAAGAACCTCGTAATGTTAGACTTTCGTTGGAAGTTGATGGTGTCAATCCATTCAGAGAGCTTCGTTCTACGTACTTAGTGTGGCCTATTTTTTTTTATAAACAATAACCTTCCTCCTTGGATGTCGATCAAGAGAGAGCACACAATGTTGGCAATGATTGTTCCAGGTATTTAATTATCTTTTATTTTCTTTAAAGCATGACAAAATATTTCATTTCTTTGTTTCATGCATGGTAATTATTTCTTTTATATATCAC
>ML795666.1:143531-156135 GCA_009831015.1 Picea engelmannii | reverse complement strand
AATTTTCATCCCACATACAACATCTGCATCGTAAGTTTGGTTTTGAGATATTTTTTCATCGATATTTCCATGGATTTTTGTCACAAGTTGCAACAGTTTTGCGTCGCACATTCAAAATCTACGTCATAAGTTATAGGCTTGGCATAATTGTTCGTCGCAATTGCGACAAAGTTTCGTTGTAATTTTCACATTTCTTCGTTGTTATTGCGACGTAATTTCGACGATGCATAGGGTTAACCGATGTTGAAGGTGGTGACACATGGAGCACTTATTTCATCGATGTTTCCACGCACACCTGGATCGTGGATATAGTGATGAAATTATTTTGACGAAAAAAAATCTCAACTATCGTGGAAATTGTGACAAATATGTGTGGCAATATCAACGAAAAACCGTCGCAAATTTGGTCATATGTAGTAGTGTCTCTCGTTGATTCGTATCCTGATTCGTTCCATGTTATTTTTCCCATGGATGAGATGATTATGTTGGTTATGTTGATGGAATATACCCCTTGGGATGATGGACATCATCATTCCATTCTCTTTCTCGAACAACACACCATCGAGAGTTACCAACGGATCTCAACTTCATCGACCGTTGTTGTTATTTCTTCGGTTCTTGAATCCAAACATGATGTGTTATATGAAGGGAAATTAAGTAACATTTCTCCCACCATCCACCTTGACATATATATTAAACCCGAAGTTTTTGAAAATGTCCACATCGGAGCTTCATGTTCCATCGATGAGGTTGTTATGTATAAGTCAACTTTTCAAGAATTTTGTGATATCTTCACGTGGAGCTATGAAGAAATGTAGGGTATCGACCCTAATATTATTGTACATGAAATTAATACCTACCTGGATGCTAAAATTGTCCGACAGAGACTTCACCCGTTCCACCCTCGTAAAGCAGCTGCTATCAAGATTGAAGTCGAAAAACTTCTTAAAAACAACTTTATTTATCCAGTGGTTTTGACTGATTGAGTATCCAATCTAGTTCCTGTTAACAAGAAACAACATATGATCCGTGTCTGTGTTGATTATAGGTATATCAACAAAGCTTGTCCTAAGGACAACTTTCCTACCCCCTTCGTTGACCAAATCATCGACGATTGCGCCGGAAGTGAAATATTCTCTTTGATGGAAGGTTTCTCTGGATATAATCAAATCAATATCTTACCCGTGGATGAACACAAAACCACTTTCATTTGTCCTTGGGGAACTTTTTCCTACCAAAAATTGCCCTTCAGTTTGAAGAACGTCGGTGCAACGTTTCAACGTGCTATGTCTTATGCTTTCCATGATATTAAGCACATTCTACAACCATATTTACATGACGTACCAACGCATTCCATGCATCATAGTGATCATCTGGCCTACCTCCGAGACATTTTCCTTCGCTGTCGGTTCTATCGTATATGCTTAAACCCACACAAATGTGTATTTTGTGTAGATTTTGGCCGACTCTTGGGTTTTATTGTGTCACGTCAAGGGATCATGGTAGATCCTTTGAAGGTCAAGGCAATCCTCAATATCTCTCCTCCTTCCTCACTTCGCCGGCTACAAAGTTTGTAAGGGAAGGAAAACTTTCTACATCGTTTTAACCCAAATTACGTTGAGCTAACACTTGGATTTACTCAACTATTAAAGAAAGACTTTGAGTTTGTATGGGACACTACTACCAACAAATCCTTCAACGCTTTGAATTTAACTTTAACCCATACCCCACTACTTTTCTCACCCAATTATAGTCAAGATTATTTCCTTTATCTCACTGCTTCAGACTCGACCATCGCCATGGTTCTAGTCCAAGAAGACGATTTAAATGACAAACATGTCATTTATTATTTGAGTCGGAGTCTCACGACTACCGAAGCCAAGTACTTACATGTTGAAAAACTGGCCTTGGCAGCTATTCAAGTTGTCCAACATTTCCATCACTATATTCTACTACGCAAGACCATTGTAATTTTGGATTGCAACCCTATGCAACACATTCTTACATGTCAATTGCTAGGGGAAAAATACTCCAAATGGATAGTTATTCTCCAGGAGTTTGAATTAGAATTTGAATGCACTAAGTCCAAGAAATCCTTGGTGTTTGCCGAACTAATATATGACCTTCCATCCACTGAGAAAAAAAAGTGGCAGAGGATTCCTTACTCGACGAATCCCTTTTTCTGATCAATTCTGATGATCCTTGGTATGGAGATATTATCATTTATATTCAGACTCAAACTTTTCGACCAAACCTCTCTAGTATATACAATCATCGCATCCGCTATCAAGCCCATCAATACATCATTCTCAGTGACACTCTGTATTGCTGGGGTGTTGACACTATCTTACGTCGTTGTCTCACCTTTGATGAGGCCGAGAAAGATTTGAATGATTACCACTCTGGAGCATGTGGCGGCCATTTGTCTAGGTATGCCACTGCCCAAAATATCTTACGAGCTAGGTACTTCTGGCCTTCTTTATTTAAATATTGTATAATTGCCATCTAGAAATGCCATGCTTGCCAAACATACAACCATAAGATCAGATCTCATCTCGCTCCTTTACACCCTATAGTTTTTGTTTGACCTTTCTCTAAATGGGGTATCAATTTCATGACTTGTAACCCTCACTCAAACAGGGGGCATGGATACATTATCATCGTCGTCGATTATATCATGAAATGGGCTGAGGTGATGCCTACATTCGACAATACAGGAAAACCTGCAACTCTATTCATATTCAATCACATCATTGCACGATTTGGAATCCCATAGTCTATCATCAGTGATCATGGTAGCCACTTTCATAACTTCATGATGTTTGAGCTCACAGAAAATTTGGATCTTCGACACGAAAACTCAACCCCCTACTACCCACAGGCCAATGGCCAAGTTTAAGCAATCAACAAGGTTCTTATCACCATGCTTTGACAGATTATAGGATTTCACAAAATGAGTTTGCACGCGATGTTGTTTTCAACGTTATGGGATTATCAGACATCCATGAAAACTGCCACGGGGTTTACACCTTTCCAATTAGTGTATGGTTTAGAAGTTGTCTTATCGATTGAGTGTGATATCCCATCGTTAAAGCTAGCCATTGAACTTTTTCCAAACACCTCTGTTGAAGAAGAACATCTGTTGTATCTTATGCAATTGGATGAAGACCATCGAGATGCCACTCTAGTTATTGAAACCCAGAAGAAACGCGTCAAGGCACAATACAACAAACATGTCAGACCACGTGTTTTCTCTGAGGGTGATCTAGTTCTCCTCTATGAAAAAGATCGTGATTTACTAGGTTCCATAAAATTCAAAGCTATGTGGCGAGGCCCTTATATCGTCAAATGAGTGTTGGAGAAGGGAGCCTATGAGTTAGTAGATTATGATGGCATTCCTTTGAG
Source organism: Picea engelmannii (assembly GCA_009831015.1). Classification (NCBI taxonomy): domain Eukaryota; kingdom Viridiplantae; phylum Streptophyta; class Pinopsida; order Pinales; family Pinaceae; genus Picea; species Picea engelmannii. Next base: position 152,730 of record ML795666.1, on the reverse strand, counting down.
TGAACCCAGAAATGGACTTTACTTAAAGAAGTACTATGCTTAGACTATATTTGCATGAGTGCTTTTATTTTACTGTATCATATTGTAGTGTGCTACGTTTGTGTGTTTTTTCATTATTCGGTTTCTACCCTCAATTGCTTATATTGCGTTGTGCTTGGTTTTCAGATGTCAGAGTCTTCGTTACCCTACCTTGGCTTCGCCGATGGCACTAGTCATAGAAATCAGAACCTAGCTTCTGTTGCATGGGCAATCTATGCACCCACAAATGAACTTATTAGTCTACATGGTGTTTGCCTCGGTCGTGCAACCAATAATATAGTAGAGTATAGCGCCATCATCAAATTGTTGATTGATGCAATCTCACTTGGGATTCGTCATCTAGTTATATGACTTGATTCACAACTAATAGTGCTACAATTAAGTAATGTCTATTCTATTCGAAGTCCTACTTTGTTACGGGTATATTTACAAATTCACCTCTTGGAACGTTATTTTGATTATATCAAGTATCAACACATTCCTAGATGTCTAAATACATTAACTGATGCATTAGCTAATTATGTGTTAGACAGACATTTGAGACATTTATAAATACAATCACACATCACATGTATTATACAAAGAAAAATAAGTTGGTAGAAGCCTCATGTATATATATATATATATATATAACAATCAAATGTTTTTACAAAAAGATTGTTTTTCGTTCGAAGGCCAAAATATCAAAAATGAATCTCATAACTTCTACAAAAATGGAATCATGGATGTTTCTCTCAGTAACACACTACTACTCGTGCTACCCTATGGAGAAATCATCTCAATGGACCAGCCAAACCTATAGTGTGGTGCTAGAAATGCCTCGGGACCTCGCCGATTGACATATCTGGGATCCCTCCAGTCAAACCCTCTAGATTTTGCTTGATTGCTTCGTAATCATCCACATCCCATCCTGCTACTATCGTTGCTTCTCCTCACCTCTGGACAGGGGATGTACTTGGGGTCCGGAATGGCCCTACATCTGTATAGTCAGGATATTTTTTATTAGTCAATGGATCGAAAAACACATAAAAATATTTAATATTTTGAAAAATTTACAAGAACACTATAAAAGAAAAATGTCTTTCTTACCTAGTTCCCCCCATTGAGAACCCTTAGGTATCACTAAGTCAGGATCATTGAAAAAATCCATCCCAACATATGCATAGTCATCGATCATCAAGATCTGGGGCTCCAGCCAATCGAAAAATGTGTAATTGTATCTAATAATGGGGCATGCCACATGTCGAGACATGACATCACACCACCGCTTCATCGGCAGATCCTGTGGGGATGGTATATTCCAATCTACCTGTAAGAGAAGTGAAGGACTCTTTTCAGGAAGAAATATACCAAAATGGATCTTTACCCAAACTATTTTTTATCCCCGTTCTTTCTTTTGGTCAACTGGCCCTTCATACTACGAAGAATCCCATCACACCAGTTAAACAGACGTGGTTTTGTGCATTCTATCGCATACCGGAAATAGATCTGCAGAGCCATGTGTGGAGAAGCACTCCTTTCCATCTGTGCAATGATGAAAAGGAAGGTTCTCAAGGTCAGATCATCAACCCCTCTGATATCCACCTTACCCTTACGTCGCTCGGCCCTAGTTTCACAATAGAGTCTGATGTATTCACTCATCGATAAACCCCCACCTCGACCTCTTGTTAAGGTCACTTGCACCCCACAAAGGGACATCCATGTCAAGAATTAGATGTCTTCTATGTCTAGGGAGAGAACATGAACACCCACATGGAATACTTGTTGGTCTACGTCCCACATACAAACTAAATATTCCAACAGTCTCAGCTGGGATCTCATGCCCTAGATCTTGAAGAATTTTAATAGACCACACTATCGTAGGGCATTTATGGTGCCCAGATCATTTAAATCCATTGCATCATCATCTTCATGTTCTCTTTCTCTCCACTCCAACATCTTTGCAATCAAAATACCTGCATGAAGATGAAAGAAAGAAGTTAACACCTTTTATTATCATAAGTTAGAATTCTTTTTGGAACACTGTATCTTTTTATTTTGGGTTTTACGTCACTGCGACTGGGCTTTGGTTATAGAGCAGGGTTTCCATAGGTGAATCATTAGGTACCTGCAAAAATCCTTGATTTCCACAGGTCCCGATATAGGGCACCTGCGGCGGCCCCAGCACACACCTATGGTCCAACGATTCACCGAAAAATTCATCTTTTAACCGATTAAAATGAATTTTAAACCATTTAAAAGGAATAAGACAAGTTACTTACTGTTTCTATGCATACCATTCACCGAATGATCGTTTGAGCTCTCCGCAATCGACCGCCGAAATACGAGGTGAAAAAGGGATTTTGGACAAAGTTTTTGGTCAAATACAAATCAAATAGTGAAAATGAGTTCTTATCCCTATTTATCTCATTTTTTACTTTTTCTAAATATATTTTATATTATTTGAATATATTTTCTCAAAAACCTAATGGTCTTGTGAGTGTTGTTTCTCACATATTGGAAGGCTAGGGTTCTGAACAATGGAGTATGGACAATATTTTGCGATTTGTTTGTCTTTTTTGTCGCATACACACTTACTTTTTAGGGTTTTTTAGAAAAACCTCGAGCTTAGTCGTTGTTCATTCTCATGCTCGAAAAATGATGAGAACATAACTGAGTATACTTTTTTCATCTTTTTGTACTCGTCATGGTAACACAAAAATAGCGAAACTTACAGAGTAATCTTTAAGTTCTTTTCGCACTCCTTAAAAACGAAAATATTGTCGAGCGACCTTGTTCTGTTAACGCTTGTAAAAGTATTTGAATAAAACATTCGACAGGCGATAGTTTATCACTTTTTCAATCGTGTCAAACTATTTTACGAAAAAGGAACTGAGATAGTTCTCTTTTAAGTGTTTTTCCATACTCTATAAACATGAAAAACCTTTGAGTTTTCTTTCTTTGGACTCGTTAAACAAACATCGACAGACCTGTACGGGACCAAACCACTCCTTCTTAGGGTTCGTTAAATATACTCCAAGGGACTCGTCTGAAGGATGAGATTACATCAACAAGTATATGTTATCCTCCTCAAGCTTGCATAAAAAGAAGAGGTACTCTCCAGAAATGGTGGGGGGAAATTTGGGAAAGAGATTTGTTTCTATATTCGTGTTAATGGTAGTAAGTGTCGCTCTTGAACATGGCACCCCTTTATCATTTGAATCTAGGTTGGGAAATCCATTTGCCTCTTGTCTGACTTTTTGGAAGTTCATATCTTTTATCATCTTTGGTTCAATGCTACCAAGCCTAGTGTCGTGCCATCCATATGTTCAAGAGAAGTTCAACCAAGCCCTCTATTGATTCATCCAGCTACAATTGTCAATTCCTATCATGTCGGACTTCCTTATGTCCATTCAAAATCATATTCGTACTTTGCTTTACCCTAAATTTGTTACTTGTTTCATGTCATTTGATGGGGGATACATCAAGGCCCTCCTGTGATGAGTCTTTTCCTGTCAACTTCAGCTCATTATCCAGGAACAAGACTTAGAAACTATTTAGTGCCTTGGAGCCTGCATGCCTCAATGGCATGTTTCTTCACTCTTGACAGTGGATTTACGTCATTGATCCTTGATCGAGAGATTCCATCGATTTTTCGACCTCAAATAATCTATTCACACTCATTGGATTGTACTATTGTACCTTGGGGGTCATTGACATCAATGGTGATTTCCCTCACACTTGTTAACAATTTTCATTAATGACCAGTAATCGAGTGGTTTCTAACCATGTTCAACTTCAAGACCTGTAATCACATGGCTAGATTCGTACTAACGGACAACGGGATTGAAGACCCTAGACGTCATCATTTTTTGTCCAAGTTGTGATAGAGTATTTGTGATTTTAATTGACACATAGATCCACTTTGTATGTCTCGTGGCTATGTCTGTGTCTAAGTTTTCAAATACATAGATCCACATTGTAATCCTGGTGGCTATGCAGAATCTTGATGACATGGATCCACAATGTATAATTGGTGGACATGACTTATACTTATGATTTCAATCATTTATAGTATGAACATGGGAATGCCTACTTCGGACATGGTATAATATTGTGCAGATGCTTGATTGTTTGTAGGTTCCAAATTGGTGCACTCCTTGTTCCCGACACACACATGCATTTTTACAAAGTATTTCGGTTGTCATGAGTTCCAGTCTCATACTTTGGGGGGCATTATGTTACACATTATTTTGGTCATTCTAATGATGATATCACAGACATGTGTTCAGTCTCCCAACATGACTTTTTTCCTGATAAAAACAACTTCTTTCCTCCTCTACAAGGCTTATTTTTAGAAAGGGTCTGTGGGCTTCTCATACTACACAGTGCGGAAATCTGTCATTTCCGCAGGCTGCTCTATGGTTGGCCCACAAGATTTCCACAGGCTGCTACATAGGCAGGGTGCGACAAAATTCCAAAGCTAAAAGAGGAAAGAGGTTTCATGAAGTTTCTAGAAGGGGAATCTTCTAGAATGTGAGGTGGTGTCCTGTTGGCAGCCAATCCACTTTTTTCACTATTTTATAAGCTGCCTACACCAATGTTTTGCAAACATCTATTTTTCRTCGCAATTTTCAAATAAACGACACTTTTATTTTTGCGACATTTGCACATTTACCTTCGTTTTGTTTTCACGACTGTAAGCGTGAAAACTTAGTCTTTTGAAGTCGCATTGGAATCATTATTTGAACTGTCATGATCCTTCTTGTCAATATGTATATTGCACTCACTTTTCACTTATCGTTATGCAGCTGGCAAAACTTTCGAACTATACTCATTGGACATTCTTGTATTGATTGTGTGACTTGGTTTCATTGAGTTTGTAACGCATTGGCATTTGGATTTGCATTTTATTCGACCTACTTGACCATTGGTTTCATGAAAATACATAGGGGTTATGATTAAATATTTTATATATGTCTTTTGATATAATGCCTATGTTAATGTTTTCATAAATATTGGTATGTTGATTATATGAAGACCCTTTGGCACCTTGGTTAAAATATTGATATGAGATGTTACAATACATTGGCACATGGTTAAATATTTGGCATTGGTTTCAAATCGTATGTTGATGGTTTAAAACTATGGCATAATGTTTCAATTGTGCGCATTGGTTTATACACTTGCCACTGTTTTCATTGGTCAGCTAAGTGACATAATGGTTGAACTATAGAATAATGGGTAGAACAGCTATGAGCCGACAGTTGTACTTTGGCAATAACTATTTTGCATGGCAGAGATAAACTCCACCACTTTTTCACGATGGCATTTATGCCTATCCCTTATCCCCGTTTACCTCTGTTAGCTCAGGTAACCCTTCCTGCATTTTGCTCCTATGTGTGCTATGATCCAAACCTTGGGTTTACCATGTGCTCAGCTCCATGGCACCAGTCGTGCGAATCGAGCCAAACGGAAACCAAGCCTTGTTAATGTTAGATAATGCCTGGAAGGACTTGGAAGATAACAGATGGCTCACCTTCGTGCAACGATTTGAGGGTTTTAATCTAATTGTGGGACAACAATTCGCTCTGACTTTTGATGGCTATAGAGCCAAGGTGGGCGACATATAGTTGGAAATTGATGAGAAGTTTATTAGTTCTGCTACAGGGTTACATGCCACGGGCCAGTGTTGGTTCAAGAATTCGAAAGTGGAAGAGGTTCCGTGGCCACTACTATTCATCTCCCGCAAGGTCACCTTGTGTGACAGAGGTATTCCCATATCTGCACTTAAACCACGATGGCATGATACTTTGATGATAGTCAAATAGTTTGTGACCTGTGAAGGTCGATATGGACTTGTGTTTCTCTACCACCTGCGTTTGTTAATGAATTTTATGGGATACCCGTTGAATATGCCCTTTTACTTTCAGCGCAACCTATATAAAATGTCGAAAAGGTTTAAAAAGGAGAACGCTGATAGTAGCCTATTCCACTATGGACTTATTAAACTTATCATTGTTCATTACTTGAGTTTACACGGTGATAGCTGGAGATCTTTCATCGCTCGAAATGGTTTTGATGATACAGACCCTGTCTAGGTTGACAAGTCTGTGGTAAATGAAACCAAAGTTGGGCCACCCGTGCCCTTCCATATCCTATTTCCCTCTCCTAAGCCTTCGGTCGACCCTGCTATTAAATTACCAGACATTGGAACTGAGAAGGCCGAGGCTATAAAGAAACCTATGAGAAAAAAGGCTAAGGCAAACCCTACTGCTAATGCCAAGGGTAAAAAGAACACTCGGCTTATTTCAAGAATGGCTAGGAACAAACCTAAACCCTTTGCTGAGTCAAAGCCTATCGTCCTAAGTGAGGTTTCAGACTCTGACGTAGAACGTTTCTTAGCCAGCGAGTACCCTTACTCGTCGGTTTTAGTCCCCGAACCACCTTATGATTTCGTGACAAATCTTCCCCTCTGCCTAAGGAATAACCCTGGCTACCCTGGTATTAAATTTCCTAACAAAACCCTCAACAATATGTCCAAACCCTCGCCTGCTTTTTCGAAACCCACATAGTTTCCCTGTGACCAATGTGATTTATGGTTGGAACGATACTACATCGACGTTCCCATACTCCAATCAAAATCCCAATCACTGGAAGATCAAGTTGCAGTGTTGACCAGCCAAAGAGACCAAATCCAAGCCACTGATAAGAAGCAGAAGACAATCGGCTCCATCCTTTTCAAGAATGTTGAATCGGCCACATCCATTATCAACTCCAAATTGTCATGACCAAGCCATCTGCTCGCCATATAGGTATGGATTTTGATATCGTTTGTTTTGTGAGTAACCAGGATTAATATAGTGATTGAAATTTGGTCTTCGAATAGCTATGTTTATATTTCGAAATGGATATGTCATAATGTGTTCATATTGTATATTTTTCACTTTGCTAAAAATGAATGGAATTTCGTTTTGGATATATGATTTGATCATTCCCATTATAGCCATTATTAGATTTTTATTGGATTTGAACGGTCTTTGTTTGGATTTGATTTGTTAGTTTGTCTGATTGAGTTAACAAAATTAATGATTTGCTTTCAATTCAATTTGTTTTGTATCCACTCCGAACAGGAAGTTTTTCATGCTCAATTTAGAATACGATCATGTTTGGATTTGATTTCGTTATGATTCATATGCTGTGATTGGTAAATGATTTCATGAGTTTGGTTGTTACGATCTTTTAATGTTTTGTGTCATATAATTTTCAAAGCTGGAATACAACTCTGTTCGATTTGGATTTGGAAAATACGACTCTGTTTTTATGGAAACAATGCTCTCATTTAAGCCTATGCAAATAATACTCACGCCCGAATCATGGAACGATTATGATTTGCAATGACTATGTTAAACTCCAGTTGTTCGATTCGCTTACTGGATTCGTATCATAAATGATGCTCTGTTTGATTTTTAATTTGAAAAACGAATTGATTGACTTTGTTATCTCTATCAAATTCGGTTATAATTTGTTTGAATAGAACAATTTTGATCAGGATCAATCGAGCTTGTTTTCCCAATCTGTAATAACAAATGGTTGGATAATTCTTACGAATTCTGTTACCAATTAATTGACCCTGTTATGATTTTGAATGTATTTTTGCGCCAGCTTGAGTCGATCCACTCGTGGTATGAATCCTTTGCTTTATCAATACAGTTACAACAATTTGTAAATGATCTTGCTTGGATTCCCTCGTATCACCTGTTGATAAGGAAGTATAAAAATTGCCCCCGATTTGTTTTGATTATATCGATTTCAAATTAATATCAAACGATTTCACAACTATTGATTATGATTATGTTCGTTCGATTTTGGTGGTAACAAGAGAAACAGAGTACGCTTACCTTTATGATCATTTGATTGATTTTGATCCTGTTTGATTTCGAATGGTATAACAATTTCAACTTCAATGATTCGTTTTCAAATAGTTATTGGATGTTAATTGAATTTAATTCTTTAAAAGATTTTCAATTGATTTTAATGTTGATTTTGTGTCTTATTTAGACCATCTACAAAATCACAAGATTCTGTAGCTAGTCTGTAGAGTTAGATTTTTATCATTTTATTAATAAAGGATCCTTCTAACTTGTCCATTTTCTACCCTTTTCAGGTAAATTCAAATTGCATGGGATATGTTGGACAGTCTAGGGGATATTTGTGTGTTTAGTTTTATTGTAGATTCCTAGTTTAGTGAAACTGGGGATATCTTCCCAGATTTATGTAAACAGTTTGATAACTTCCACAGGGAGGTTTTACCTTGTGGAAAACTTATAAATACTTATTATTTTTTGTAATAAGCATCATCCTCACTTGTGGGAGAACCAGGCTATGGATTCCTAATACAAACTGAGACAGGAGTTGATGTTCTGCTACAGCTTTTGCTTTTCATAATATCAATCTTTTGTTTCATGTTTATGCTTATCAATTTGCATTTGATTAGTGACTACTTTATCTATCATAGTCTTTTGCAAAATGATATGATTTAATTAATATGATCCATGTCTGATTTCTTTCATTAATCTAAAATACAACAATTACTTTGTTCAGTTAATGAATGGCAGATTTCTCTTCTTCATCAATTGAATTATTATGTATAGATCTTTGCATGCAGGTTTATCTAACTGTGAAGATTTATAAATTATAAGATTGTTGTTATTTTTATGTCTTGTTTGTCCTATAAATAAACTTAAATAGCACTGCAGCTATCGTTTACTAGAATCTTCTGGATAATTTGGAGTGGGTTTCCTCCTTCCAATCAGCTAGGACGATTATCATACACATGACAAATCTGGAGTATTTCTCCAGGTCAGTTTGTGATTATTTTTGTTATTTTCTTTAATATATTATTAGTATTTTAGTTAGTTATATTTGTAGTTTAGATTAGTGTTTTAGTTTAGTTAGTTTTGTTTTATTTCTTGTTCATGAAATCACAAAATCAACAAAAAATATCTTTCTCTGTCTTAGGGAAGAATATAAATGAGTTTTTTCAGGTTTTATTTAAATCTGTAAATTGTGGATATTGTACATTTTGTGAATAAGTTATATTTCAGTTAGTAGTTAGATAGTTTATTAGCTAGAGTTAGTATAGTAGTAGTTAGTAGATTATATATATATAGAATAGTTA
>ML795666.1:122954-133266 GCA_009831015.1 Picea engelmannii | reverse complement strand
AGATGATTCCTTTCCTGATGAATATCTATTTGCAGTTTCTGCCCACTCACCTTGGTATGCAGACATTGCTAACTACTTGGTTGCAGGGAAGTTACCACCACACCTATCCCACCACGAGAAAAGAAGAATCATTCATGAAAGTGCTCGGTATAGTTGGATAAGTGGGTGTCTTTTCCATATAGGACCTGATCAAGAAATCCGAAGGTGCATTACAGAAGATGAGGTTTATGATCTACTAAAAGCTTTCCATGATGGCCCTTATGGAGGGAATTTTGCTGATAAGAGAACATCACATAAAATTCTCAGGATGGGGTACTATTGGCCCTCACTCTTCAAAGATGCAAAGAAATATGTCCAGGCCTGTGATAGCTGCCAAAGAGTAGGCCAATCTAATTATAGAGATGAAATGCCATTAAACCCTCAGATAGTACTTGAACCATCTGAACGATGGGCCTTAGAATTTGTAGGACCCATCAACCCCCCATCCAATCAAATAGTTTACATAGTGGTCTACACAGAGTACATGACTAAATGGGTGGAAGACAAAGCACTCCAAAGAGCGACCGAAGAAGCAGTTACAAATTTCTTATTCAAAGATATCTTCATCAGATTTGGAGTGCCACGAGAATTGGTTATAGATGGAGGACCGCCTTTCACTTCTCATGGTTTCAAAGCCACCTTTCACAAATATCATATTCAACATAGAATGACTACAACATACCACCTCCAAGCCAATGGACAGGTGGAAAGCACAAACAAAGTAATAGAAGCCATTCTAACAAAAACAGTGAAGGAAAATAGAAAGGATTGGTCCTACAAGCTCCCTGAAGCATTATGGGCCTACAGAACTACCTGGAGAAATACTACAGGATTCTCTCCCTATGAATTAGTCTATGGAAAGAGTGTTGTCTTTCCTGTGGAATTTGAAATAAAAACCTTAAGGACTGCTTTAGCTGTCAACCTTGATTTGACCGATGCACAGACAGCCAGGTTGCAGCAGCTTAATGAATTGGAGGAGAAAAAACTAGATGCCATTCGGCAGACAACCATAATTCAACAGCAAAGATCAAAATGGCATGACAAAACTATCAAGAACAAGCAGTTCCAAAAAGGTAATTGAGCCCTATTGTATGACTCTCGGTTCAAAGAATTTCAAGGGAAACTGCGTACAAGATGGCTTGGACCTTACGAAGTATGCACTGTTTTCCCCAATGGAACAATAAGGCTCCTCACAATCGATGACTCCAAAACATCGTTACTTGTAAATGGTCATCGGCTCTGTCTATACCAGCACCCTATTTCCAAAGAATATTTTAAGGCCGCACGCATGACAAACTCCCATTACCTCTTCTTAGAGGAGGCCTCTACCCCTCATTGCAATTAATTCTTTTAAGTTAATTTCTTTAGTATTAGATTAGATTAGATTTACTAATAATCCCTGTCAGGAAATACCATGTTACAATCGATTTTTGCAGATTCTCGATCGAAGCACAGGCCACTAGGAAAGGACTATCCTACTTCACAAAGAGACAAGATTTCTCGATGCTGAAACACCACTATTCAACACTTTTGAATTTCCTTTGTTGCTGAAACACCATTGTCAGCAACTCGTTTATTTTTATTCGTTACTAAAACACCACTGAATTTCCCCATTTCGGAAACAGCACTATCAGCAACCTCACACCTTTTTCCCCACCATTGTTCAACAACCTTTTACCACTATCCCCACTATTGAAACACCATTGTTCAACACTTTTTGACTTTCATCTATTGTTGAAACACCACTATCAGCAACCTCACACCTTTTTCCCCACCACTGTTCAACAACCTTTTACCACTTTCCCCACTGCTGAAACACCATTGTTCAACCCTTTTTGACCTTCCTCTGTTGCTGAAACACCACTGTCAACAATCTTTTACCATGCTCCCTATTGCTGAAACACCATTCACAGAAACTTTCCGCATTCTCCCTATTGCCAAAACATTACAGTCCGACAATTCTTCACATTTCCTCATAGACAAAACAACATCGTCCAACAATTGTTTCGCCTTTTCTTTTCTATTGCTGAAACACCATTGACAACAAACTTCTCCCCATTGCTGAAACACCATTGTTCAACAGTCCTTCACATTTACTCATCGACGAAACAACACCGTCCAACAATTTTTTCACCTCATTTCTCTTGTTGCTGAAACACCATTGTTCAGCAGTTCTTCACATTTCCTCATCGATGAAGCAACACCGTCCATCAATTGTTTCGCCCCATTCTTTCCTGTTGTTGAAACACCGACTTTTCAACATTATCTGTCAGCAAGTTTTTTGTGCTCTCATACTATAGTTCGTCCTTCCAGTCAACAAATCCTTGATACAATTCATCTAACAAATCAAAAGTATCTGCCTCAACCATTGTAGAACTATCGTGGACAGGCATTATATTTTGTTTGCAGCACGAATCAGAAGGTAAGGCGAGGTATGCAAATTTTATGTAATACAGTTAAGCTATAGTTAATGAGAAGATTCCAAATCATTATGACCACTCGAGTGAAATCATTATTAGCCGCACTTGACAGGAGGGGAGGACATATCAAACCTTTTATACCATCATTTCACACGAATCCACTACTACCATTCCTATTTTACCATCCTTTCGCTTGCTTTACCACCATTTGCATACCTTCACTCAGAAAACTCACTCTGCACAGAAGCTGTTACTCAAACTCATTGACGATGTATTTTATCGAGCTGGTAGCTATGGGAGGCTCTGTTCTACGGTACGAACCTGCCACAACAGCCCTGTTAAAACTGTATCCAAAAGCTTATCAAAATTTTCAGTAGGCAGGATGACTCACTTATTTTCAGAGACTCTAGGTGTATGATGAACAACAGGTTCTGCAATTCACTCAAAACCTTCAGGAAGACCATTCCATTATTCAAGGGGTCCGAATTTTAGTAACAAAAGAGGATATAGCACAGGTTTCGGGTCTCCCCACCAATGGAATTCGCTTGTTCAGCCGTAAACATATCATTCGAAATGCCTAGTAGAACTTCTTCCTGCCAGAAGAACGAATTGAACCCAAAGGCCGAGGTATCCAACTCAGCTCCTTGCCACCTCCATGGCCGGAAGTTGCAAAATTTGTCAAACACTACCTCACCTGCCCCTCCCAGCCAGATTAGTATCCACACTTTTGTGGAACAATCTACTCAAACCGTACCTCACCCGACTACTTGCAATGCTGAAACATAGACTCAGCCATGGGATGAGCAGGCAGTAATATAGAAATGGAAGAAAGAGTATGCTGCTACATAGGCCAAAAGCCTGCAAGAGCACAGACAAATCTGGATAAATCACACTTACTCAAATTGGGAAGCTTTAGAACAGACACGCCAGGAATCTCGAGCCCTTAAGAAATAGAACAAAGAGTTGAAAGGAAGATTGGCCCTGGTATTTTACTTGGCACAAAAGCTATTGGCTACAAGGAAACCATCCTTTAATTACTCCTTGTTCCTTATGGAATGACTTACATGGTTTCAGATCAAATCAATCACAGAGGGCAGACCCCATGCAGTACTACACCCAACAGATTTTGTCAAAACTTTTGCAGAAGCCTTTATTAGGGATCAACACCTCCTCTGTGAGGCATACTTTCATAACGAGGCCATCCCCGAGAATAGGCAGTTGAAACTTAACCCTCTTGTTGGGGACATCCAGATTTGGGCGTTCACCTCCTTTCTCCACAATCAGATTTTGTGGTAGGATGACTTCTTGGATGCCAAGCACAATGAAGATAATCGCCTTCTCTGGATAAGACCAGAGTCACAGAATGCAGCCACCTTTGTCACATAATATTATCAGTTCTTAAAGAAACTAGGGATGAATGAACATGTTCAACAACTACAATCAACAGTGCTTCAGGATTGTTAGCACTTCATCAGATCTATAGAGATTGTTTCCCTCCAGGAAAATAACTTGTTTTGGCAGCAATCCACTGAGAAAAGATAGGAACACAATCCTTTTAGCCCTACTAATCTTGAGGTAGAAATCTCCAGGGTACCTAACTACATCCAGTCTGTTTAGCAATGTGTTGAAAGATGGATAGGGTACTGGTTTTATTTTCCTATCCTCTGGTTTCCAATAGAAAGATATGAAATCCATTATAATCTTCCTAAGAAGACAGAAACAATAGCTTGGCAAAGGTTACAACGGGTCCAAGGGTTCAGAGTACCAACGGACAATACCTCCCACATCTATTGCTTGAGTAACTTGCACGCTTAGAGTCGGTATTTAGACTCTGATTCAGAGTGAAGTTACTTGAGGACATGCAACACTTTAAGTTGGGGGGGATGTTAGGACCACACAATGTACCTTTTTGCCCATACTTTTTTCCACCATTACACTCTTGATCACTCACATTTAAACTCATATTATCATCTTATCCTATCTTTCCAAATGTATATAACGTCTCTTCTCTTTACTATACGTTTAATCTGTTTTGCATATAATTTCACATTACTCTCGTACTTAACCATTGATTAGAAATGTATAAGTGATGAAACAGTTCAAACAACAGATTAGCATTTGAGGCCTATTGCTGAAACAACAATTCACAGAAGTTGTTACACAGTCCATGGTCGACGATGCTGAAACACAGAAGTTGTTACACAGTCCATGGTCGACGATGCTGAAACACAGAAGTTGTTACACAGTCCATGGTCGATGATGCTGAAACACAGAAGTTGTTACACAGTCCATGGTCAACGATGCTGAAACACAGAAGCTGTTACACAGTCCATGGTCGACGATGCTGAAACACAGAAGTTGTTACATAGTCCATGGTCGACGATGCTGAAACACAGAGGAAGTTGTTACACAGTCTATGGTCAACGATGCTGAAACACAAAGGAAGTCGTTACACAGTCCATTGTCAACAACAACTCACACAGATTGACTACAACAGCCACATCATGAGCCAAGCATCAACCATCACTGCTACCTGAGAAGTGCTGAAACAGTCAGAGCGCAAATCCCGTGGATGAAACAACCCGTGATTTGAGATGCTGAAACATCATGCAACAGCAGCAACAAGAACTGTTACTCCAACCGTAACAAAAACACCTCATTCAACACTTGTAATAGCATTTTGTTGCGGGAGACTAGGTCATCCTATTCCGGTTTAGAAATTCAATCTGACTAAGAATAGGACTCATATATACATCTGTAATTTTTGATCAATTGTATCGAAGGGATTCCCTCTTTATAAGAGGAAATCATCATTCGAAGGGATCCCCAGTTTTTGTACTAAGAAAGTTTCACAGAGAAGGATGTACTTCATTTTTAGATTGTAATATGATACATTGATAGTTGAATAAAAGACTGTTTTGAGCATCCTTCTCTAGTCTCATTGTCTCAGGGGAATCTTGTGAGAAGGGAGGGCCCAACTTCTTCACAAGATTCACCCGTTAGTTTTATAGCGTGTTAGTGTGGTTTCTGTTTATGCCTTGATTAATTTTTGTTTTGTTGAAACACTAATTTAATGAATTCTGCTTTGCTAAAACACTACTGAACTCTGTCTTACTGAACGCTACATTGTTTTCATGTGGTTTATGCTTGGATAATTGTTAATTATTTTAGTTGGCGATCCTGTGTGATGAATTTTAAGAAGTGTGTTAATCAGAGAATGGTACTAAAGGTTCCTGCTTAAGGGAAGGAATTAGGAGTCTTGTTCTCTGTTAGAAGTAGTCATCTTTCAATTATTTTCACGAGTGTGCTAATCAGAGACTGGTACTGAAGGTTCCTGCTTAAAGGAAGGAATTAGGGTCATGTTCTCTGTTATAATAGTTAGCCTTCAATACATTAATGAGTTCATGAAAGTGTGTTAATCAGAAACAAAGTACTAAAGTTCCTACCTGGGAATAGGGTCCTGTTCTCTGGTTCCAGAATAGTTGTTCTTTCCTGTTGCAGTTGTTATTTTAATGTAATCCAGGATTCTTTAGATTAATCATCTCTTTAAGCTCTACAATAAGATAGTTGCTTTTCTCTGATTCAAGCTAGAACTTCAGTTCATTCAAGGCAAGTGTGATTAATATAGTTTCCTTTACTACAACTCTAGGTTTCTTTTGGAATTGAGAATATATAATGCATGGTTACCTTTGAAATAAACAGACTTCCCTGGGTTGACAATTTATGTAGCACTTGATTGTTTAAATTAATTAAGCAATTATAGTGAGCAACAGGCGCATGGTTAAATATTTGGCATTGGTTTCAAATCGTATGTTGATGGTTTAAAACTATGGTATAATGTTTCAATTGCGCGCGTTGGTTTATACACTTGCCACTGTTTTCATTGGTCATCCAAGTGACATAATGGTTGAACTATAGAATAATGGGTAGAACAGCTATGAGCCGGCGGTTGTACTTTGGCAATAACTATTTTTCATGGCAGAGACAAACTCCACCACCTTCACACGATGGCATTTATGCTTATCCCTTATCCTCATTTACCTCTGTTAGCTCGGGTAACCCTTCCCGCATTTTTCTCCTGTGTGTGCTATGATCCAAACCCTGGGCTTACCATGTGCTCGGCTCCATGGAACCAGTCGTGCGAATCGAGCCAAATGGAAACCAAGCCTTGTTAATGTTCGACAATGACCGAAAGGACTTGGAAGATAACGGATGGCTCACCTTCATGCAGTGATTTGAGGGTTTTAATCTAATTATGGCACAACAGTTCGCTCTGACTTTTGATGGCTATAGAGCCAAGGTGGGTGACATAAAGTCAGAAATTGATGAGAAGTTTATTATTTCTGCTACAGGGTTACCTGCCACGAGCCAGCATTGGTTCAAGAATTCGAAAGTGGAAGAGGTTCTGTGGCCACTACTGTTCGTCTCCCGAAAGGTCACCTCGTGTGACAGAGGTATGCCCATCTCTGCACTTAAACCATGATGGCATGATACTTTGATGATAGTCAAACAGTTCGTGACCATTGAAGGTAGAGATGGACTTGTGTTTCTCTAGCACCTGTGTTTGTTAATGAATTTTATGGGATACCCCTTGAATATGCCCTTTTACTTTCAACACAGCCTATATAAAATGTCGAAAATGTTTAAAAAGGAGAAGCCTGAAAGTAGCCTATTCCACTATGGACTTATTAAACTTATCATTGTTCATTACTTGAGTTTACACGGTGATAGCTGGAGATCTTTCATCGCTCGAAATGTTTTTGATGATACAGACCCTGTCCAGGTTGACAAGCCTATGGTAAATGAAACCAAGGTCGGGCCACCCGTGACCTTCCATATCCTATTGACCTCTCCTAAGCCTTCGGTCGACCCTGCTATTAAATTACCAGACATTGGAACTGAGAAGGTCGAGGCTATAAAGAAACCTATGAGAAAAAAGGCTAAGGCAAACCCTACTGCTAATGCCAAGGGTAAAAGGAACACTCAGCTTATTTCGAGAATGGATAGGAACAAACCTAAACCCTCTGCTAAGTCAAAGCCTATCGTCCTGAGTGAGGATTCGGACTCTGACGTAGAACATTTCTTAGCCAGTGAGTACCCTTACTCGCAGAGTTTATGCCCCGAACCACCTTATGATTTCATGACGAATCTTCCCCCCTACCTAAGGAATAACCCTAGCTACCTTGGTATTAAATTGCCTAACGAAACCCTCAACAATATGTCCAAACCCTCTTCTTCTTTTTCAAAACCCACATAGTTGCCCGGTGACCAATGTGATTTATGGTTGGAACGATACTACATCGATGTTCCCATACTCCAATAAAAAATCCAATCACTGGAAGATCAAGTTGCAGTGTTGACCAGCCAAAGAGACTAACTCCAAGCAACTGATAAGAAGCAGAGGACAACCGGATCCATCCTTTTCAAGAATGTTGAATTGGCCACATCCGTTATCAACTCCAAATTGTCGTGACCAAGCCATCTGCTCGCCATACATGTATGGATTTTGATATCGTTTGTTTTGTGAGTAACTAGGATTAATATAGTGATTGAAATTTGGTCTTCGAATAGCTCTGTTTATATTTCGAAATGGCTCTGTCATAATGTGTTCATCCTATATATTTTTCTCTTTGCTAAAAATGAATGGAATTTTGTTTTGGATATATGATTTGATCATTCCCAGTATAGCCATTGATAGATTTTTATTGGATTTGAATGGTCTTCGTTTGGATTTGATTTGTTCGTTTGTCTGATTGAGTTAATGAAATTAATGGTTTGCTTTCAATTCCATTCATTTTGTATCCACTCCGAACAGGAAGTCTTTCATGCTCAATTTATAATACGATCATGTTTGGATTTGATTTCATTATGATTCATATGCTATGATTGGTAAATGATTTCGTGAGTTTGGTTGTTACGATCTTTTAATGTGATGTGTCATATAATTTTCAAAGATGGAATACAACTCTGTTCGATTTGGATTTGGAAAATACGACTATGTTTTTATGGAAACAATGCTCTCATTTAAGCCTATGCAAATAATACTCATGCCCGAATCATGGAACGATTATGATTTGCAGTGACTATGTTAAACCCCAGTTGTTCGATTCGCTTGCTGGATTCGTATCATAAATGCTGCTCTGTTTGATTTTAAATTTGCAAAACGAATTGATTGACTTTGTTACCTCTATCAAATTTGGTTATAATTCGTTTGAATGGAATGATTTTGATCAAAATCAATCGAGCTTGTTTGCCCAATTTGTAATAACAAATGCTCAGATAATTCTTACGAATTATGTTACCAATTAATTGACCATGTTATGATTTTGAATGTATTTTCGCACCAGCTTGAGTCGATCCACTCGTGGTATGAATCGTTTCCTTTATCAATACAGTTACAACGATTTGTAAATGATCTTTCTTGGATTCCCTCGTATCTCCTGTTGATAAGGCAGTATAAAAATTGCCCCTGATTTGTTTTGATTATATCGATTTCAAATTAATATCAAACGATTTCACAACTTTTGATTATGATTATGTTCGTTCGATTTTGGTGGTAACAAGAGAAACAGAGTACACTTACCTCTATGATCATTTGATTGATTTTGATCCTGTTTGATTTCGAATGGTATAAAAATTTCAACTTCAATGATTTGTTTTCAAATAGTTATTGGATGTTAATTGAATTTAATTCTTTAAAATATTTTCAATTGCTTTTAATGTTGATTCTGTGTCTTATTTAGACCAGCTACAGAATCGCAAGATTCTGTAGCTAGTTTGTAGAGTTAGATTTTTATCATTTTATTAATAAAGGATCCTTCTAACTTGTCCATTTTTTACCCTTTTCAGGTAAATTCAAATTGCATGGGATATGTTGGACATTCTAGGGGATATTTGTGTGTTTAGTTTTATTGTAGATTCCTAGTTTAGTGAATCTAGGGATATCTTCCCAGATTTATGTAAACAATTTGATAACTTCCACAGGGAGTTTTTACCCTGTGGAAAACTTATAAATACTTATTATTTTTTGTAATAAGCATCATCCTCACTTGTGGGAGAACTAGGCTATGGATTCCTAATACAAACTGAGACAGGAGTTGATGTTCTTCTACAACTTTTGCTTTTCATAATATCAATCTTTTGTTTCATGTTTATGCTTATCAATTTGCATTTGATTAGTGACTACTTTAGCTATAATAGAATTTTGCAAAATGATATGATTTAATTAATATGATCCATGTCTGATTTCTTTCATTAATATAAAATACAACAATTACTTTTTTCAGTTAATGAATGACAGATTTCTCTTCTTAATCAATTGAATTATTATGTATAGATCTTTGCATGCAGGTTTATCTAACTGTGAAGATTTATAAATTATAAGTTGTTGTTATTTTTATGTCTTGTTTGTCCTGTAAATAAACTTAAAGAGCACTGCAGCTGTCATTTACGAGAAGCTTCTGGATAATTCGGAGTGGTTTTCCTCCTTCCGATCAGCTAGGATGATTATCATACACAGGACAAATCTGGAGTATTTCTCCAGGTCAATTTCTGATTATTTTTGTTAATTTCTTTAATATATTATTAGTATTTTAGTTAGTTATATTTGTAGTTTAGATTAGTGTTTTAGTTTAGTTAGTTTTGTTTTATTTCTTGTTCATGAAATCACAAAATCAACAAAAAATATCTTTCTCTGTCTTAGGGCAGAATATAAATGAGTTTTTTTTCAGGTTTTATTTAAATCTGTAAATTGTGGATATTGTACATTTTGTGAATAAGTTATATTTCAGTTAGTAGTTAGATAGTTTATTAGCTAGAGTTAGTATAGTAGTAGTTAGTAGATTATATATATA
>ML795666.1:111349-121859 GCA_009831015.1 Picea engelmannii | reverse complement strand
AAATCTTCTTGAATGTTCTAGTATTCCTATGAAATTGATTAGAGAAGAAGAAACCTTAAACCTTCATCCTCAAAATGCACTTTGTTCACACGAAAGACTAGATGCTTGTCACATAAATTTTGAATTATCTGTCACACAAAAGGAAAATCTAGATCATCATATTATGTTGAGGAATTCGTCACCAAAACAGAGTAAGAGTTTTAAAGAAAGTGAAGAGAATTGTCTTGAGAATACCATTGTTGATTATCATAGTTCAAGAGATTCTTTTTATCTGCTTATTTCTCATTCCTTTTATTCTTTATATCCTGATCTATTCCACAATCATATTCTTTCGATATGCTAAATTTTGGTGAAATCAATTCCAAACCTAACATTGATAAACTTGGATTTGATGCTTGTTCACTTTCATCACTCACATGGGAAGAAGACATGTTGCGAGATAATTTTACACAGTTTATTGTTGAAAACGACAATGCATTACATCTTATG
Source organism: Picea engelmannii (assembly GCA_009831015.1). Taxonomy (NCBI): domain Eukaryota; kingdom Viridiplantae; phylum Streptophyta; class Pinopsida; order Pinales; family Pinaceae; genus Picea; species Picea engelmannii. Next base: position 121,370 of record ML795666.1, on the reverse strand, counting down.
GAAATTAAACATTCTAAGTTGCATATTCTTTCTTTAATTAGCTCGAATCTTAATGTTTATGCTTCACATTTTGAAATGATCAATCGCATCGAAAGAAACATTCAAACCAATGATCCAATTGATTGCACGAATCCTCTTATGATAAGCTTTCCATTGATATATTCGTTTCATCAAAGTCATGGTGTGCATCCCCATTTTTGTGACAGGATCTTAGGATGGCTTGAATATTCATATATGAAAAAATTTCATAATAAAGACAAAGTTGAGCTTGCTTTCTTTTTACCCAAGTATTTTTGAAGTAGGCATGACATGTTTCTTTTAGATCCTCTATGTGAAGAAATTAATGAGTACTTAGAGAACTGTCAGGAGGATGGGGAATTTCAGCCTTGGCTGATGGTTATTCCATTTCCTCATAATCCTGACGAGTTTTTCAAAACTACTTACACTCACCCATGCCATTATGACCCTTATCATGACAAGATTGTGCAATGGCTAGAGGATTCGTACAACAAGAATATCCGACGAAATGGTGAGATCATGCTTACTTTGTTTCTAGATGTTGATTATGAAGGTAAGTGTGATATGTTTCTTTCATTTGTTGATATATTACCATTCCTTTTTATAATGCTTGATCTTGTTTTCATTGCAGGATTAGAGTTACTCCGATGGCTACATTGGAAACATGACTTCACGTAGTATTCTGGTTTATTTAATAGTTAGGGTAGATTTAGGAATAGGTTTTATTGTAGTTTTATTTCTCATTATTTCTCTTTGTAATAATGTAGTCATGCATGCAAGTGGACGTACCACGAGAACCATAATACAACTGTTGTCAGGGAAGTCCCCTTGATCCTTTTTCTCTTTACTTTTAGTTGAACGTTTATTTTCAAAAATGCAGTATCGTCATGAAAATCTTAAATGGAAAGTAAAGAGATAAATAAATCTAAATCAACCCTGACCCAAGGTACCAAGAGTAGGACTGCTTTCCCATCATTCGGGATTTTCCTACTTTCTTTCAGTTTCCCAGGGGATTGTTGCATGAGGTTTTCAGATGCACCTTCTATGCATATTTGTTTTTTGTTTTTGTTGTTTGGATTTCTTTGCTTTCCAATTTGTTCTTCACTAGTGTGTTTTGATTTCTCCCTTATGCTTACTAGTTTTTTCTTTTGGAAATACAAATACCTGCATTACTGAGCTATTCAGATAAAGAAAATAGAAAATTCCTTCGCTGAAATAACTACTAAGAAAATTGTATGAACATCAATGGTATATTTCTGAAATTTATATCTGTGTTGGCAAAAAGTATGTTGTTTGAAAGAAGTTGACTGATTTCGATCTCTAAGTAAAGATTTTCATGATCATCTATTATCTTTTTACGTTGTCCCTATTCTGTAAAGGAATGACTCAGAGGATGTCTCCCTGCCCTAGGAATTTGTTTCTGTAATAAAAACATATCTGGATCTAAAAAAAGGACAGTTCTAAAAAATTATGATGAGGTCTGAAAAAATATGTTAAAATATCATGATTTTCAGCATCACCCCGCTCAAATATATCTCTATGAAAAAACAAAACAAAATAAATTATCAATAAGAGCTGCGGGAAGTTCTTGTAAACCCGTCGGGATACTGAACAGGTCTGCTAGCAGCGGGTAAATACATGCATGGCGCCAAGACAGCTTCATTGGGGTACTAACTAGGCCCGCTGGCAGCGAAGCAATGTCGGGTATATGAAAATTTGTAAATAAGAAACCTCTTTAATGTCCTTTATTCTGATCCAGAACTTCTTGGTAGGATACAGATGTCAGAGTGGGTTAAATGGCAACCCTGTCAAGGATATGGACGCATTCTGGCAGCAGTGGCTATGCCAACAGTATTGAAGATTTTATCTTTAATATCGTGACATGCTGATCTTAAGATTGTTATCAATTTTCATCTTTTTGAAACACTGCTGGAATAGTTGGTTAATGATGATGTTTATACAATTTTCTGGTTGTTATTTTTGAGTTGGAATTATCTTTGTTGTCCTAATCTGAATTTGTTTCTTTTGGAAGAGATAACTGCTTCTACCAGTGTGTCACCATTGTTGGCAGCCAATCCGCTTTTTTCACTGTTTTATAAGTTGCCTACACCAATATTTTTCAAACATCTATTTTTCGTCGCAATTTTCAAATAAACGACACTTTTATTTTTGCGACATTTGCACATTTACCTTCGTTTTGTTTTCATGACTGTAAGCGTGAAAAATTAGTCTTTCAAAGTTGCATTGGAATCATTATTTGAACTGTCATGATCCTTCTTGTCAATATGCATATTGCACTCACTTTTCACTTATCGTTATGCAGCTGGCAAAAATTTCGAACTATACTCATTGGACATTCTTGTATTGATTGTGTGACTTGGTTTCATTGAGTTTGTAACGCATTAGCATTTGGATTTGCATTTTAGTCGACCTACTTGACCATTGGTTTCATGAAAATACATAGGGGTTATGATTAAATCTTTTATATATGTCTTTTGAGATAATGCCTATGTTAATGTTTTCATAACTATTGGTATGTTGATTATATGAAGACCCTTTGCACCTTGGTTAAACTATTGATATGAGCTATTACAATACATTGGCACATGGTTAAATATTTGGCATTGGTTTCAAATTGTATGTTGATGGTTTAAAACTATGGCATAATGTTTCAATTGCGCGCGTTGGTTTATACACTTGCCACTATTTTCATTGGTCAGCCAAGTGACATAATGGTTGAACTATAGAATAATTGGTAGGACAACTATGAGCCGGCGGTTGTACTTTGGCAATAACTATTTTGCATGGCAGAGATAAACTCCACCACCTTTGCACGATGGAATTTATGCCTATCGCTTATCCTCATTTACCTCTGTTAGCTCGGGTAACCCTTCCTGCATTTTTCTCCTGTGTGTGCTATGATCCAAACCCTGGGCTTACCATGTTCTCAGCTCCATGGCACCAGTCATGCGAATCGAGCCAAACGGAAACCAAGCCTTGTTAATGTTTGACAATACCCGGAAGGACTTGGAAGATAATGGATGGCTCACCTCCGTGCAACGATTTGAGGGTTTTAATATAATTGTGGCACACCAGTTCGCTCTAACTTTTGATGGTTGTAGAGCCAAGGTGGGCGACATACAGTTGGAAATTGATGAGAAGTTTATTAGTTCTGCTACAGGGTTACCTGCCATGGGCCAGCATTGGTTCAAGAATTTGAAAGTGGAAGAGGTTTCGTGGCCACTAGTGTTTGTCTCCCGAAAGGTCACCTCGTGTGACAGAGGTATGCCCATCTCTGCACTTAAACCATGATGGCATGATACTTTGATGATAGTCAAACAGTTCGTGATCTGTGAAGGTCGATATGGACTTGTGTTTCTCTACCACCTACGTTTGTTAATGAATTTTATGGGATACCCGTTGAATATGCCCTTTTACTTTCAGCGCAGCCTATATAAAATGTCGAAAAGGTTTAAAAAGGAGAAGGCTGACAGTAGCATGTTCCACTATGGACTTATTAAACTTATCATTGTTCATTACTTGAGTTTACACGGTGATAGCTGGAGAGATTTCATCGCTCGAAATGGTTTTGATGATACAGACCCTATCCAAGTTGACAAGCCTATGGTAAATGAAACCAAGGTCGGGCCACCCGTGCCCTTCCATATCCTATTTCCCTCTCCTAAGCCTTTGGTTGACCCTGCTATTAAATTACCAGACATTGGAACTGAGAAGGCCAAGGCTATAAAGAAACCTATGAGCAAAAAGGCTAAGGCAAACCCTACTGCTACTGCCAAGGGAAAAAATAATGCTCGACTTATTTCGAGAATGGATAGGAACAAACCTAAACCCTCTGATGAGTCAAAGTCTATCGTCCTATGTGAGGATTCGGACTCTGATGTAGAATGTTTCTTAGCCAATGAGTACCCTTACTCGCAGGGTTTATGCCTCGAACCACCTTTTGATTTCATGACGAATCTTCCCCCCTGGCTACCCTGGTATTAAATTTGCTAATGAAACCCTCAACAATATGTCCAAACCCTCGCCTGCTTTTTCGAAACCTACACAGTTGCCCTGTGACCAATGTGATTTGTGGTTGGAACAATACTACATCAACGTTCCCATACTCCAATCAAAAATCCAATCACTAGAAGATCAAGTTGCAGTGTTGACCAGCCAAAGAGACTAACTCCAAGCAACTGATAAGAAGAAGAAGACAACCGGCTCCATCCTTTTCAAGAATGTTGAATCGGCCATAGCCGTTATCAACTCCAAATTGTCATGACCAAGCCATATGCTCGCCATATAGGTATGGATTTTGATATCGTTTGTTTTGTGAGTAACCAGCATTAATATAGTGATTGAAATTTGGTCTTCGAATAGCTCTATTTATATTTCAAAATGGCTCTGTCATAATGTGTTCATCCTGTATATTTTTCGCTTTGCTAAAAATGAATGGAATTTCGTTTTGGATATATGATTTGATCATTCCCAGTATAGCCATTGATAGATTTTTATTGGATTTGAATGATCTTCGTTTGGATTTGATTGTTAGTTTGTCTGATTGAGTTAACGAAATTAATGGTTTTCTTTCAATTCAATTTGTTTTGTATCCACTCCGAACAGGAAGTTTTTCATGCTCAATTTAGAATACGATCATGTTTGGATTTGATTTCGTTATGATTCATATGCTGTGATTGGTAAATGATTTCGTGAGTTTGGTTGTTACGATCTTTTAATGTGCCGTGTCATATAATTTTCAAAGCTAGAATACAACTCTGTTCGATTTGGATTTGGAAAATGCGACTCTGTTTTTATGGAAACAATTCTCTCATTTAAGCCTATGCAAATAATACTCACTCCCGAATCATGGAACAATTATGATTTGCAATGACTATGTTAAACTCCAGTTGTTTGATTCGCTTGTTGGATTTGTATCATAAATGCTGCTCTGTTTGATTTTAAATTTGCAAAACGAATTGATTAACTTTGTTATCTCTATCAAATTCAGTTATAATTCGTTTGAATGGAATGATTTTGATCAAGATCAATCGAGCTTGTTTGCCCAATTTGTAATAACAAATGGTCGGATAATTCTTATGAATTATGTTACCAATTAATTGACCCTGTTATGGTTTTGAATGTATTTTCGTGCTAGCTTGAGTCGATCCACTCGTGGTATGAATCGTTTACTTTATCAATAAAGTTACAACGATTTGTAAATGATCTTGCTTGGATTCCCTCGTATCTCCTATTGATAAGGCAGTATAAAAATTGCCCCTGATTTGTTTTGATTATATCGATTTCAAATTAATATCAAACGATTTCACAATTGTTGATTATGATTTTGTTCGTTCGATTTTGGTAATAACAAGAGAAACAGAGTACGCTTACCTCTATGATCATTTGATTGATTTTGATCTTGTTTTATTTCGAATGGTATAACAATTTCAACTTCAATGATTCGTTTTCAAATAGGTATTGGATGTTAATTGAATTTAATTCTTTAAAAGATTTACAACTAATTTTAATGTTGATTTTGTGTCTTATTTAGACCAGCTACAGAATCGCAAGATTCTGTAGCTAGTCGTAGAGTTAGATTTTTATTATTTTATTAATAAAGGATCCTTCTAACTTGTCCATTTTTTACCCTTTTCAGGTAAATTCAAATTGCATGGGATATGCTGGACAGTCTAGGGGATATTTGTGTGTTTAGTTTTATTGTAGATTCCTAGTTTAGTGAAACTGGGGATATCTTCCCAGATTTATGTAAACAGTTTGATAACTTCCACAGGGAGTTTTTACCCTGTGGAAAACTTATAAATACTTATTATTTTTTGTAATAAGCATCATCCTCACTTGTGGGAGAACCAAGCTATGGATTCCTAATACAAACTGAGACAGGAGTTGATGTTCTTCTACAGCTTTTGCTTTTCATAATATCAATCTTTTGTTTCATGTTTATGCTTATCAATTTGCATTTGATTAGTGACTACTTTAGCTATCATAGTCTTTTGCAAAATGATATGATTTAATTAATATGATCCATGTCTGATTTCTTTCATTAATCTAAAATACAACAATTACTTTTTTCAGTTAATGAATGGCAGATTTCTCTTCTTCATCAATTGAATTATTATGTATAGATCTTTGCATGCGGGTTTATCTAACTATGAAGATTTATAAATTATAAGATTGTTGTTATTTTATGTCTTGTTTGTCCTGTAAATAAACTTAAAGAGCACTGCAACTATCGTTTACGAGAAGCTTCTGGATAATTCGGAGCAAGTTTCCTTCTTCCGATCAGCTAGGACAATTATCATACACAGGACAAATCTGGAGTATTTCTCCAGGTCAGTTTCTGATTATTTTTGTTAATTTCTTTAATATATTATTAGTATTTTAGTTAGTTATATTTGTAGTTCAGATTAGTGTTTTAGTTTAGTTAGTTTTGTTTTATTTCTTGTTCATGAAATCACAAAATCAACAAAAAATATCTTTCTCTGTCTTAGGGTAGAATATAAATGAGTTTTTTTAGGTTTTATTTAAATCTGTAAATTGTGGATATTGTACATTTTGTGAATAAGTTATATTTCAGTTAGTAGTTAGATAGTTTATTAGCTAGAGTTAGTATAGTAGTAGTTAGTAGATTATATATATATAGAATAGTTAGATTAGTTTAGTTTGTTTAATAATTAGTTTTAGTTTAGTTTGTTTAATAGTTAGTTTTAGTTAGATTAGTTTATTAGTTTGTTTTATTTAGTTTTAGTTAGATTAGTTATTGTAGATTAGTTTTCTTTTTGTTTTCTTAGGACCTTAGATCGGCTAACGGAGCCGCTAAACCCATTAGGGTGGTTCATCCCAAATGGCTTGGGTTATTAGACAACCCCGGACCGGTTCCACTCTCTCAGTTGACGGATGGTCGATTTCGCTCATCAACATGTCCGTATGGTTGTGATCCTACTGGTTTCTATGATTTGGTGGGATCATCCTCATCCTTTCAACCACTTCACCTTATCCTACATAATCATGGGCTTCTCATGGAAAAGGTTAAGCAAGAAGAAGTAAGATTAAGAAGAGAATTGATGAAAGAATAGGTTGAATACTGTGTGAATAATCCTGCTCTTACTGATGCTTGAGGCCTCCATTTTCCATCAAGATTTTGTGGATTATCTTCATGTGAATTTTGGAGCAAGTGTATGTGTATTTTGTAACAAAGGACCACTAAAAGGGAACTTGCAACATCAAGGAAATTCGGTTGTATCTTCTACTTTTCATTAATATAATATGGTGGCATGTCTCTTTCCCATAAAATGATTAGTGTTTTATCACATGACCCCTTGATCACATGTTTAGGTTGTCATTGAATTCTACTATTGTTGCTTTCATGTTGGTTGGTTTGTGTTGTCACAGAATTGATTCTACAAGAGCATTGGAGTGAAGCAGGGACAACAAAGATATAAGGAAGTGATTCATAAGGTATGTTATCTATTCATGTTTGGATAGTAAACTCAATGATTGTAACTTAGGGAAAGCGTCTTGTTCTGTCTTGTTTTTTTCTAGATACAGGTGGATCTAGGGGGATCAATTCATGTTTGCATCTATCGATTTTCCCAATAACAGTGTCTGTACTCCTGTGGGTGAGGAAAATATTTCTTTGTACTCTTCGATGATCCCATACACTTGTTTCTGCTACAAAGAGAGGCTCTGTGTATAGGCCACAAATGTGGCGACAAACTTATGTTTACTATGAGCATGGATCATAAAGAAGATGAACTTTCAGGTTTATGAAATGACCTTACTGCATTGCTTATAAGAGATTAAAGAAATAACGGTAGGTGATGCTACCTCTGGTATCATGTACAATTGTGATCTGGATTTTATGAGAAGAACGAAATGACTACAGATTATTAACATATGTTTAACACAGAATAACAGAGAGACAATAAAACTAGTTTTCTATTCAATAAGGAAATAAGTTGAAACTGTAAAATGCAGTGGAAAACAATCTTGTTGGAATGGTGGTGGCTTAAATTTGAGGAGAGATCTGACAACTATGCTCATTCGCAAGAATATAATTACAATGAGGCTCTGAAGGCCTTTTTACAATAAATAGGAGTTTAAAAAACCCTAGACATTCAAAAACCTAACCCTAGGAGATGAAGCGCCAAAAGTCATGTGGCCCCGTTTGGGTAAGTCAGTACATCAACTTCCTAGGGTCGTAACTTTTGCATACAATCTTCATTTTAGGCGTATGATAGCCCATTGGAAAAATCTATCCGAGGACTACAACAGTTGTCGAAAATTTTTGATTGAAACATACCCAAAACAACATCGTTTAGGACCTCAAAACAGCTCCGAAAGTTCAAGACCCGAAAAACTGCTAAAAATAGTAAATTATGAAAATAACCAGAAAGTTGTTTTGAGCCAGCTGGAAAAGGTGGGTGGCCACCGATATCCATCTGGATCAATCATCCCTCCTTAGGAAGAAATGGTCTCCATTGCGTTGAGTTCCCCCATCAAATGAGGAAATTTCTGTTGAATTTGGCCCCGGGTGAGACACTTTCCTTGGTGCAGGAGATGTCATGCTCTGACGACTTGATAAAGTTGGATCCTTTATTGTCGAGTGACCTTGATTTGTGTGTCCACAATATGATCACTGGATGCATGGTGTATGTAGTCTAGGTTGATATCTGTTGTTGTCAGCTATTCTGCTACGTCTGAGGTGTCCAATAATGGTGGGAAATAAGGCCGAAGGAGGTCCATGTTGAACACTAGGTGCAGGCCAAGGAAAGGAGGAATGTTGAGCTCAAAATAATTATCCCCCACATCCTTGGTGATGGTGTATGACGTATAACGGAGTGGTTCAATATTCTGATGGGGTCCTATAAGGCATTATTTCTCCAAGTGCAACCAAACTTTGTCGCCCAACTGAAACTTATGTGGCACATGATGTTTATCATGGCATTGCTTTTACGTGTCATTAGACTTTTGTAGGATATCATGAACCTATTGGTGGATGTGCTGGATCCGCTCAATGAAATGGGCGGTCATTTTAGCTTCATTTGGAGCAGGAGATGATTTGGTCGAGGTGACCGCAAGGGGAAGTGCAACATCTATGGGACCCAATGGTTGGAATCCCAACCCCACCTGAAAGGGGCTATGGCCAGTTGAGCTATGCAAGGATCGATTGTAGATATGTTGTACATAGGGAAGACTCTCATCCCATGTGCGAGAATGCTTGGAATTATACATGTGTAGGATATGCACGATCATTCAATGTACGACCTCGGTTTGGCCATTTTTCTGGGGGTTGAAGGTCATGTATTTGGTGAGCTTGGTATCCAGCAGTGACCAAAGGCTCAACCAGAATGTGTTGATAAATCAACTGCCCTGATCTGAGATAATGGTTTGACTATCCTGATCTGAGACAATGGTTTGTGGGATCCCAAAATGTACCCAGACTCATTCAAAGAAGAGCTTGGCAGTGGCTTATGCCGTGATGTTCTTCTTTCAGGCAACCAGAATCACCATCTTAGAAGAAACCACAAAAACACAGTCATTTCCCTGCTTGGTGGAAGGGAGGCCTGATATGTAGTCCATTGATATGGATTCCCATGGCTTGTCAAGAGTAGGAAGAGGGGTGTAGAGTCCTTTTTTCTTAGTGGTCGGTTTGGCAATAACATAGGTAGTGCGGGGCCTGATATACTTGCTGACCTCCTATCGAAGTTCGCCCAGTAGAAATGTTTCTATAGCACCACCACTATATTTTCGATGTCGAAGTGTCTTGCCACTCGACTATAGTGGGCTTCCCAGATCAGCTTCACTCGCTCACCTGATGGAACACAGATATGGCCCAAATGACACAACAACCCATCCTGAAGATGGAAATTATCAACAACTACGTTTGCACCCAACATTTGGTAGGTTGTGGCGAAGTCCGGGTGTTATCACTGAAATTTCGTTTGCACATGGCGACAAGAACTCCACATGATCCGAAATC
>ML795666.1:49505-94756 GCA_009831015.1 Picea engelmannii | reverse complement strand
CCTCCCAACCACTTACGGACCGACTCCCAAGTTGATTTGACTCTCAAATCAAAGCCGGATCCGCAAAATCGGCGGGTTAATGACCTAAATAAACCCTAAAAGGGTCCCTGTTCACACTTTGAGAAGGTTATGTGACCGCCCAAGGAGCTGCTATAAAAATCCGTGAGGATACACTATTTTGGCAAGGAATTCTAAGCACTGTTATGTTGTTCAGATGGTTAAGGGATCATCCTTTAACAACAACCCATCAGCTGCATCACCGAGAGTTCTTTCACTGCTATGCTTAGTTCTTCTCATTTGTAAGGAAAGCAAACTGTGTGAGGGCCCCAAAGAGCCTTCTGTTGAGGGGAGAAGGAACCTCTGGTCTCTTCCTTCAGCGTGCTCTGGTTTCATCAATACACTAGCCTGAAACCATTGGTGACACCTGTGTTTTGTGTTTGATGTTTGTTGTTTCTTTTCACAGTTTTATTTGTTTTCAGTTGATATTAGCTTGTAGTTTGTTTTGTTTCTCTAACCCTATGCTCCATAGTTGTTCTGCCCTGCTAGACCCAACAGGGTATGCAAGCGCTCTCTATTTTCTCACCTGGTGACCATTTGAACGCGAACACCGGGTTTGTCTCATAGAGTTTGGGCCATCCAGAGGTCTCATGGCTGCAAGATTCTAGCACCATGGTGAGTGTCATGACTGGCAGTCTACTGAGGCAATCAAATATGTGGTTGGTGCTTCCTATTTTATACTTGATGTTGAGGTGGAAGTTTTGTAAGTATGTGGAGCACTTTTGATGGCGGTCATTCTGTAATTTGCCTTGTGTATACATGAACTACAGTGGCTTATGATCAGTATGGATATTTGTCTCCCTCCCAATAATGTAATGTATCCACTAGTGGTAGGCTTGCACAATGGAGTACATTTCTTTGTTGTAAGTAGGGTACTTACAGAAAGCATCTGATAGTGTCTCAATATGATAGGCCACGGGGTGGATGTTCTGAGTGAGAATGATGCCCACATCATAGTATGAAGCATCTGTCTCAATCTCAAAGGGATGTTGCAGATATGGTAGTGAAAGTACTAGGGCTGAGCACAAATGTTGCTTCAAATAATCGAACGCTTGTTGTTGGGACCCACCCCACACAAATTTTTCCTTACCACCACCCCTAGTTATTTGGATGAGGGACCATGAAATATAGGAGAATCCCAACATGAACCTGCGGTAGAAATTGGAAAGGCCCAAGAATATCTGAAGCTCAGTGAGTGTGGTTGGGGTTGGCCAGTCACAGAAGACTTGGATCTTGGCTGGATCCACATGTACACCATGTTGATCAACAATGTAGCCTAGGTAATGGACCCTACCCATGCCAAAGGATAATTTTTCCAAGTTGGCATATAGCTTGTGCTTGATCTGGATTTTATGGGTAGAATGAAATGAATACAAATTATTAACAGGTGCTTAACACAAAATAACATAGATACAATAAAACTGGTTTTCTATTCAATAATGAAATAAGCTGAAACTGTAAAATGCAGCAGAAACAAGATTGTTGGAATGGTGGCGGATTATCTCTGAGAAGAGATGTGACGGCCACATGCATTTGCAAGAAGATGATTACAATGAGGCTCTGAAGGTTTTTTTACAATAAAAAATAATTCCAAAAACCATAGACATCCAAAAACCTAACCCTAGGAGATGAAGTTCCAAAAGTCATGTGGGCCTTGTTTGGGTAAGTTAGTACATCGACTTCCTGGGGTCGTAACTTTTGCATACGATCTCCATTTTAGGTGTGTGATAGCCCGTTGGAAAGGTATCGTCAAGGAGATTCATTTTGGGGGCTCAATAATTCCTTTGAATATCATAATTGCATAATATACTTGTTGACCTCATGTTGAATTTTCATCTAGTAGAAATGTTTCTATAGCATCGCCACTGTCTTTTCTTCGCCGAAGTGTCCTGCCACCCGAATGTAGTGGGATTCCCATATCAACTTCGCTCGCTCACTTGATGGAACACAGATATGGTCTATAAGACACAACAACCCATCCTGAACATGGAAATTATCGACAACTGTGTTTGCACCCAACATCTGGTAGGTGGTGGAGAAGTCAGGGTTTGTCTCACAGAGTTGAGGCCATCTAGATTTCTCATGGTCGCAAAAATCTAACACCATGGTGAGTCCCACGAATGGCGGTCTTTTGAGGCAATCAGTGACGTGATTGGTGCTTCCTTTTTTATACTTTATGTTGAGGTGGAATTGTTGCAAGTATTTGGACCACTTTTGATGGCGGTCATTCTGCAATTTTCCCTATGTCTGCATGAACTGTAGTGGATTGTGATTAGTGGGGATGACTGTCTCCTTACCAAGAATGTAATGTCTCCATTGGCAGCAGTTTTTCACAATGGAGTACATTTCTTTGTCATAAGTAGGGTACTTACAGACAGTATCTGATGGTGTCTCAATATGATAGGCCACGGGGTGGCTGTGCTAAGTGAGAATGGCGCCCATAGCATAGTCTGAACCATATATATCGATCTCAAAGGGATGTTGCAGTTTTGGTAGTTAAAGTACTGGGGCTGAGCACAAGCATTTCTTCAAATAATCAAACACTTGTTGTGTTGGGACCGGCCCCATGCAAATTTCACCTTACCACCACCCATATTTATTTGGATGAGGTCCCATGCAATATGGGAGAATCCCAACATGAACTTGTGGTAGAAATTGGCAAGGCCCAAGAAGCTTCGAAGCTCAATGAGTGTTGTTGGGGCTGGTCAGTCATGGATGAATTGGATATTGGTTGGATCCACATGTACGCCATGCTGATCAATGATGTAGCAAAGGTAATGGACCTTGTTCATGCTAAAGGAGCATTTTTCCAAGTTGGCATATAGCTTGTGTTGTTGTAGGGTGTGTAGAACCTATTGAATATGTTGCAAGTGTTCATCCCAAGTCTTGTTGTAAATTAGAATGTCATCCACATACACCACTATAAAAGTATTGGTGAATGGTCATAGGATATCGTCCATCATCCTCATGAAAGTGTCTGGAGAATTTGTCAAATGAAAGGGCATGACCAACCATTCAAAAAGGCCTTCCTTTGACTTGAATGTGGTATTCCATACATTTGTCTGTTCTATTGAGACCTGGTGGTAGCCAGACTTCAGATCAATCTTACTGAAGTATTTTTTCCCCGTGAGTTGATCAAGGAGGTCATCAATTCGAGGAATCGGGTACCATATTATGACTGTGATTTTATTCAGAGACTGGTAATCAATATAGAGTCACTAGGTTCCATATTTCTTATGTACCAACATGATTAGGCTCCCGCAAGGTGATGAGATGGGATGGATGTGCCCCTTGTGGAGAAGTTCTTGGATCTATCACTTGATCTCCTCATTCTCTAATAAAGAGCAGTGATAGACTATCCCATTAGGCAGCGGTGCACTGGGGGTCAAATCGATAGGGTGCTTGACCTGGCAATGCAGAGGTACCCCTATAGGTGAGGAGAAGATATATGAGTATTCTTCCATGACCTTATATACTTGCTTCTACTGTGTGGAGAGGTCGGCCACAGAGACCATGTATGTGGTTGTGATCTTTCGCTTATTCTAAGAGAGAATCAAGATGAAGATAAAATTCCTCATATGAGAGATGACCTTCCTACATTGCTTAACAAAGATCAAGGAAATAGCACTAGGTGGGACTGCCTTGGGTATCCTATACAATTTCCTGTTCAAAGTAATAATAACACTATGAGGCCTAGAATCATATACAACATGACATTTCCATAAATAAGGTTGGCCCAAAAGAACATCACAAACTTTGAGAGGAGAAACATCACACAATACCTCATCTTTGAAGGGATTGATGACATACGACAGTCGACACTGTTGGTTGATGCAGAGATCGATCCCTTGGCAGAGCCATCCAATGTCATAGGGTTGTGGGTGCGGTGTTGTTGGCAGGGCCAACCACTTGACAGCCTCTGCTGACATGAGTTTATTTTGGCTACTTCTATCAATGATGAAGTGTAGCAGCATGCCTTTTACCCATAGATGTGAATGGAACATGTTCTCTCCTTATTCTGGCTCATCTAGTTCACCAGGCTAGAGCTTGGTGGTAGCAACAGTGGCACTGGGTTCCGCGTCAATGATATGTCTTCCCCTTTCTAGTTTTGGCTCAGAGTCAGAATCCACATATGATTCAGAGGCTTTCACTTCTGCCACCAGCGACTTCTTTGAGAAACAGTCAATAGTGTTATGCCAAGGGCTCTTATGGAAGTCGCACCACTTATCGATATCTTTCTTTGTCTTTCTGATGTCCTTCTTTGCTTGTGGCTTGGAAAGGCTGTCCTGATACTGTCCATCTTTGATCTGTCCTTTGTTTTGTGGGTTGGGGCCACCCTTTCTTGGATTTTTTTGTGCGAGGTTCCCAGGCCCAAATTTCCATGTCTTTTGTTTGAGCTTCTACTCGATTTTGACGGCATATCAGTAGGACACGCCCAAAGATGAGATGTACAAAAATTCCATTTCAGTCTAGATGTATCTATGCAGAGCACCACGATACTTAAGCGCCAGATTTCACTCTGAATCTTTGATACCCAGCTTGGTGTGCAAGGTATGGAAGATATTTTTGAAATCTGGCACTGCTTGGTCTCTTTCTTGCCACAGTGTGGTCCATTTGGTATATAGGTCGTCATAACTTACGACAGGGTAGTATTGTTCCTTAATATCATCCCTGAAGGATTCCCAGGTGGTCTTGACTAAAAATAATGAGGTTCCCTATGTTTCCTTTTTCTCACAGAAAGTTTCCCACCAATCATTGACATGGGGAATGACTTTGAGGAGCGCAAAAGTAATCTTTTCTCTATTTGAAAAGTTATGGACAGAAAAATACTCTTCTATTAGATTCAAACACTTGTACAACATCTGCATATATCTAACCTTCAAATATAGGAATATCGAAGTTTATTTGTACCTTGAAGGGGGTGGCGCCTCTGTTTGAAGAAGATGTGTCCCTTGTTGGTAGCTGCCGAAGGATTTGCGCGAAACTATCCATCATCTCATTCATCTATTGCATGAGGGATTCCTCAATCAAAAGTTTGAAAGGATATTCTATCCCATCATATTTATTTTCTCTTTCCATGAGAGGTCTCTTGGGCATGCGAGAGATTCTGTCCTCAAGAGAAACAAGCTCGAGACCCAACTCTTTGTACTCCAACCTCGTTGGGGACATGCATTAAGACGAAAAGGAGAAGATCGCTCTGATACCATTAATCTAGATTTTATGAGAAAAATGAAATGAATACAAATTATTAATAGGTGCTTAACACAAAATAACAGAGATACAATAAAATTGGTTTTTTATTCAATAACGAAATAAGCTGAAACTGTAAAATGTAGTGGAAACAAGCTTGTTCGAATGGTGGCGACTTATCTCTATGAAGAAATGTGACGGATGCACACATTCGTATGAATATGATTACAATGAGGCTTTGAAGGCCTTTTTACAATAAACAAGAATTCCAAAAACCCTAGACACCCAAAAACCTAACCCTAGGAGATGAAGCGCCAAAAGTCATGCGGGCCCCATTTGGGTAAGTTAGTACATCAACTTCTTGAGGTCGTAACTTTTGCATACGATCTCCATTTTAGGCGTGTGATAGATCGTTGGAAATGTATTTTTGAGAAGATTCATTTTGGGGGCTCAATAATGCCTTTGAATATCATTGAGAATATCAATCCCAAAAAACCTTCATTTAGGCCCTCAAAATGGCCCCGTAAGTTAAAACTGCTAAAAATAGTAAATTGCCAAAATTGTCAGAAAATTGTTTTGAGCCAGTTGGAAAAGGTGGGTGGCCACTGATATCCATTTGGATCAGTGTTGTGGTAGGGTGTGAAGAACCTGTTGAATATGATTCAAGTGTTCTTCCCAAGACTTGTTGTAAATGAGAATGCCATCCAGATACACCACTACAAAAGTATTGGTGAATGGTCGCAAGATATCATCCATCATCCTCATGAAAGTGGCTGGATCATTTTTCAAACCAAAGGGCATGAACAACCATTCAAAAATTCCTTCCTTTGACTTGAAGGTGGTCTTCCATACATCGATTTTTTTTATCGAGACCTGGTGGTAGCCAGACTTCAGATTAATCTTACTGAGGTGTTTGGCCCCCGTGAGTTGATCAAGGAGATCATCGATTTGGAGAATTGGGTATCAATTTATGACTGTGATTTTATTCAGGGCCCAGTAATAAGTGCAAAGTTGTCAGGCTCCATCTTTCTTCTGTACCAGTATGATTGGGCTCCTACAAGGTGATGAGTTGGGATGGATGTGCCCCTTGTGGAGTAGTTCTTGGATTTATCGCTTGATCTCCTCATTCTCTAACATAGAGAGACGATAGACTGGCCCATTGGGAAGAAGTGCACCAGGGGTCATATCAATGGGATGCTTGACCTAATAGTGCATAGGTATCCCGATAGGTGAGGAGAAGATATCCGAGTATTCTTCGGCGACCTTATCTACTTGCTTCTATTGTGTAGAGAGATCGACTGCAATGACCCTGAATGTGGTTGTGATCTTTCACTCATTCTGAGAGAGAATCACAAAGAAGACAAACTTCCCTTTCTGAAAGATGACCTTTCTGCATTTCTTGGCAAAGATAAAGGAAATAGCACTAGGTGGGACTGCCTCGGGTATCCTATAAAATTTCTTGTTCAAATTGATAATAAACAAACGAGGCCTAGACTCATATACAACATGATGTTTCCATAAATAAGGTTGGCCTAAAAGAACATTACAAACTTAGAGAGGAGCAACATCACACAATAGATCGTCTTTGAAAGGATTGATGTCGTACAACAGTCAGAACTGTTGGCTAATGCGGAGATTGCTTCTTTGGTAGAGCCATCCAATGGTCTAGGGTTGTGGGTGCAACACTGTCAGTAGAGGCAGTTGCTTGAAAACCTCTGCTAAGATGAGGTTCTTCTGGCTACCACTATCAACGATGAAGTTCAGCAGGGTTCCTTTTACCCACATATGTGAATGGAAGAGGCACTCTCCTTCTTCTGGATCGTCTGGCTCATCAGGCTGGAGCTTGATGGTAGCAACGATGGCACTGGGTTCTACGTCAATGATCTGTCTTCCCCTTTTTGGTTCTGACTCAGATTCAGAACCTGCATTTGATTCAGAGTATTTTACTTCGGCCACCAACGACTTCTTTGAGTGGTAATCAATAGTGTTATGCCAAGGGCTCTTATGGAAGTCTCACCACTTCCCGATATATTTCTTTGTCTTTCTGGTGTCCCTCTTTGCTTGCAGCTTGGACTGGTTTTCCTGATACTGTCCATATTTTCTCTGTCCTTTGTTTTGTGGGTTAGAGTCACCATTTCTTGTCTTTTTCTATGAGGGGTTTTCAGGCCCAAATTGTCGTGTATTTTGTTTGGGCTTCTGCTCGATTTTGACGACATATCGGTAACCCGCGCCCAAGGATGAGATGTCTAGAAATTCCATCTCAGTCTGGATGTATCTATGCATAGCACCATGATATTTGAGCACCAGATGTCTCTATGAATCTTTGATACCCAATTTGGTGTGCAAGGTATGGAAGATATTTGTGAACTCTGGCACTACTTAGTCTCCTTCTTGCCGCAGTGTGGTCCATTTGGTATACAAGTCGTCATAACTTCCAATAGGGTAGTATTGTTCCTTAATAGCATACCTGAAGGATTCCAAGGTGGTCATGACTGTAAATAATGAGGGTTCCTCTGTTTCCTTTTGCTCATAGAAAGTTTCCCACCAATATTTGACATGGAGAATGACTTTGAGGAATGCAAAAGTAATATTTTCTCTATTCGAAAAATTATGGACAGAAAATACCCTTCTAGTAGATTCAACCACTCTTCTACACCGTCTACATATATCTTGTTGATACTTAGAACACATCACCAAAAGACTTCATCCTCCCTTGAAATCCAACCTTCTTTACTTCTGATTTCCTCTGAAATTTGACTTATGTATCAAATGAATGTATAATGATATGTATTTATACCATTTATGTCACTTACTTTGAACATTAGGGCCAACCTGACACTTTCTTATTTTGTAATTCTTTTCTTTAATTATCTTCAGGGCCTACATGTACTTCCTTCTTCAATTCACTTTGTCATCTTCAAAAATTCATTTCTCATCAACCATGAGGATCCACGTGATGTGTCGCACACCACTGGAAACAACATGATGTATATTATACATCCATGTGTGTTGTATATGCATGTGCATTTTCCTTCATGTCCATTACCTTCATCAATGTTATGGTCCAAAACCCATGACTAGGGTTGACATCAATGACAACAACCAATCTTCCAACAATCTCCCCCTTTATCATTGATGGCAACACTCATGCTCCCCCTATCATCATGATCCCAATTTCTCTACCCCTTTGACATCAATGGAAAAGGGTAGGGATTCTCCCCCTGAGTTTAATGGAAAAAGGTAACTTTTTTCTTTGGGGCTGCTCTCCCTGAACATGTGACACTCAATAATACTTCATCCTTATTTTTGGTCTTTGGGAATTTTTATTCCTTGGAATCCTTTTGTGTGGCTTTGATATTATCTCTCTTCTTCATGTCTAGGATGTATATGTTGTTCGGTATTCTTGTTGCAGTTGCAACAAATATTCCTAAGTTATTTTCTCTAATTTTACATTTTTCAGGAGTCAAACGTAAGAGTGTATCCTTGATCACATATTTTTCTAACATTGAGGAGATTATGCTTCATATCTTCAACCAATAGGACTTTTCCTACTTTTACATTTTCACTTCCAAGATTTACAATTCCTTTTCCAAGTATTTTGGTAGATGAGTCATCTCCAAATGCAACATTTCCACCCTTTTTCTTCAAGCTAACAATTTTTCTTTGATCTCTAGTCATATGAGATGAGCACCCATTGTCTATGAACCATTCATCTTATTATTTGCATTATTTAGTGACCAATGTTATTTGACAGTTTTCATTTTGTGGAATTTCTTTCCTTTTCCATGTTGTAGTTGGTATACAGACATTTGGCATATGATTATCTTCCTTCATCTCTCTGCAATCTCCTGCTTTATGACCAAGATTATTGCACTTGTAACATAAAATATTTTGTTTCATTAATGGGTCAAATAGATTATAATTTATGTTGATAGGTATATGAACATTTCCATATTTACTATTTTCACTATTTATGTAGCTTTCATAGTTATTCCTTTCATTGACTCTACAATTGATTGCCTTGTGTCCAAAATTTCCACAAGTATAACAATATCCAAGAAAGAAATTTTGATACCTGGGAGTAAGTGATCTTCTTTTAAGTGTGGTCCATATGGGTTCACGATCTATTCTTTTGTAGTTTCCTTCATAATGGTTGCTTTCATACCTGATGAGAGAGGATCTTATTGATGTCTCATTCCTTCTAAATTCTAGTCTTCTATCTTGTTGTTCAACTTGTTCTAGAGTGTTGGTTTCCTCATTTTCAACTTCCTTCTCTTGTTTTGTTGTCTTCAAACTGTCATTGTACTCCTGTCTTTTCGTTTGGAGATCTTTGACTTCTAAGGATCTCATCTAATTTTTCATTTCTTTTTTCGAACTTCTTCAACTTTTCTATTGTCAATAGTAGCTCCCCTTTTGTGTGATCCAATTCTGCTTTCAATTTCTCATAATATTCTAATTGTTCATTCAAGATATTAATGGTCTTTTCAAGCTTGTAATTCTCTTCTTCACAACTGCTCATTTCACCTTTTAGTATTATGTTTGTGTTTCTAAGCTTGTTATTTTCAGTTTCAACATGCTTCAACTTTTAAAGATTCTCATCTTCTTGTTCACTCTCTGCATTGTATTTGTATCCCCAAAAGGAATCAAGGTTGGTTTCTTCATATGAATCTTCTTCACAAATGATTTCCTCTTCTTTAGAATTCTTGTGATCATCATCCTAGGTTTCTCGGGTTATGAAGAGGACTTCTCCCCCATTATTATCTTCTTCATCACTCTCATTTGAGGAGATGTCGTCATCCTTGGAGTATATGCTCTTTTTATTGTTGAGACTTCTCTTTTTATAGTAGTAGTTTTCAACAATATGTCTTATTCTACCACAGTTAAATCATTTGAGAGGAGACTTACCTTTGTATCTTCCACTTCCCTTCTGGAACCTTCTTTCGAAATTTGTTATTTTTTCATCAAGGTCGTTATACTTGTCTTTTGTCTTCTTTATGGATTTAAAGGTTGCTTCATTGTTTGGTTGGTCACTTTCTGTACCTGTCCACGTTTCATATGCTATAAGAGACCCATGTAATTCATTCATTGTCATTTTGGTCATGTCCCTAGTTTCTTCAATGGTGGAGAACTTAGCATCATACTTCAAGAGAAGTGATCTCAACACTTTTTGTACAACCAACGATTCATCGATCTCTTCACCTAATCCTCTGATAGAATTAACTACTTCATCAACTAAGAAGATAGGTTTCAATATCTTCCTTTTAATTCATCTTCAAATTTTCAAATTCTGCTCTATGTCATTGAAGCTTGATCTTCTTAACTTTTGGATCACTTTCGTAGATACTCTTGATTTTGTCGCATACCTCTTTAGAAATGTTGCAGCCCATCACTTTGCTAGCAATGGTTGGTGCCAATGCTGCTAGAATAGCATGTTTGGATTTCGAATTACAACTCATAATCTTCTTCTCATTTGGATCGGTTGGAGAATTATTTGGGAATACATAGCCATTTACAACTGAGTACCAAATGTCTACTCCCAAAGACGTTAGGTAAGTTTTCACTCTATCACTCTAGTATGCATAATTTCTTCCATAAAATTTTTGAATCCCATTTGAAATGTGCTCATGGTCATCCATATCTGCTTAGGATTTTCCTTCCAGTGGTTAAACTGTTCTGAAGGTAATCTGCTCTGAAACCAATTGTTGATACTTAGAACACATCACCAAAAGACTTCATCCTCCCTTGAAATCTGCCCTTCTTTACTTCTGATTTCCTCTGAAATTCAACTTATGTATCAAATGAATGTATAATGATATGTATTTATAACATTCATGTCACTTCCTTTTAACATTAGGGTCGACCTGACACTTTCTTATTTTGTAATTATTTTCTTTAATTATCTTCAGGGCCGACATGTACTTCCTTCTTCAATTCACTTTGTCATCTTCAAAAATTCATTTCTCCTCAACCATGAGGATCCACATGATGTGCCACATACCACTGGAAACAACATGATGTATACTATCCATCCATGGGTGTTGTATATGCATGTGCATTGTCCTTCATGTACAAATACCTTCATCAATATTGCGGTCCAAAACCCATGACATGGGGAACGACTTTGAGGAGCACAAAAGTAATATTTTCTCTATTCGAAAAGTTATGGACAAAAAAATACCCTTCTAATAGATTCAACCACTTGTCTACACCGCCTGTATCTATATGACCTTCAAAGACAGGAATATCGAAGTTTATTTGTACCTTGAATGGGGCGGTGCCTCCACTCGAAGAAGATGTGTCTCCTGTTGGTAGTCGCCGAAGGATTTGCACGAAAATATCCATCATCTCGTTCCTCTATTGCATGAGGGTTTCCTTAAGAAACATTTTGAAAGGATCTCTTGTCCTGCAATCTTTGTTTTCTCCTTCCATGAGAGGTCGCTTGGGCATGTGAGAGCTTTGGTCTTGAAGAGAAACAATCTCAAGACCCAATTCTTTGTACTCTAACCTCGTTGGGGACATGCATTAAGATGACAAGGAGCAGACCGCTCTGATACCACTGATCCATATTTTATGAGAAGAAAGAAATGACTACAGGTTATTAACAGATGCTTAACATAAAATAACAGAGAAACAATAAAATTGGTTTTCCATTCAATAAGGAAATAAGTTGAAACTGTAAAATGCAGCGGAAAACAAGCTTGTTGGAATGGTGGCGATTTATCTCTGCAGAGAGATGTGACGGTTGCGCTCATTCGTAAGAAGATAATTACAATGAGACTCTGAAGGCCTTTTTACAATAAACAGGAGTTTCAAAAACCCTATACATCCAAAAACATAACCCTAGGAGATGAAGCGCCAAAATTCACGTGGGCCCCATTTGGGTAAATAAGTACATCAACTTCCCAGGGTCGTCACTTTTGCATACGATCTCTGTTTTAGGCGTACAATATCCTGTTAGGAATATCTATCTGAGGAATACAATAATTGATAAAAATTTCATGATGAAATTTATCGATTGCAACATACCCAAAAAAATGTCGTTTAGGGCCTCAAAATGGCTCCGAAAGTTCAGGGCCCGAAAAACTGCTAAAAATAGTAAATTATGAAAATTGCCAGAAAGTTGTTTTGAGCCATTTGGAAAAGGTGGGTGGCCACCAATATCCACCTGGATCAAATTATATACCCAAAGTAATAATAACACTACGAGATCTAAATTCATACACAACATGTCTCTTCCACAAATATGGTTGTCCTAAAAGAACATCACAAACTTCAAGGGGATAGATATCACACAATACCTCGTCTTTGACAGGCTTGATGATGTAGGGAAGACAACATTTTTGATTGATGCGAAGATATCTTCCTCGGTGAAGCGAGTCGATGGTGTAGGGATGCGAGTGCAGTTTCGTCGCCTGGTCCAGCCGCTTGATGACCTCTGCTAAGGTCATTCTCTTTTAACTACCACTATCGACAATGAAATGAAAAGAAGCCCCTTTTACCCACATCTGTGAGTGAAAGAGGCATTCCCCTTCCTCTTTTTCTCTTGGTTCTCTTGGGTGGAATTTGGTGGTAGCAAAATTGGAATTGGGTTCAACATCGATAATATGATTCCCTCCTTTTGGATTTGATTCAGAGTGAGAATCTGCCTCTAACTCAGAAGATTTCATCTTAGCCAAGAGTGACTTCTTAGAGCGACATTCTTCGGTGTTGTGCTAATGGATTTTATGGTATTCACACCATTTTCTCGTGTCCTTCAACTTCTCATTACCCTTCTTGTGTTTCATCTTGGACTAGTTTTCCTAAGAGTGGACATCTTTTCTCTATCCCTTGTTTTGTGGGTTGGGGCCACCTTTTCTCTGCTTTGGCTGTGGGGAGTTTGTAGATCCAAACACTCACCTCTTCTGCTTAAATTTCTTCTCAATCTTGACAACATATCCATATGTTGTACCCAATGATGCGATGTCTAGAAAATCCATTTCTGTTTGAATGTATTTATGCATACAGTTATGGTATTTTAGAACCAGATGTTTCTTAGAGTCTTTGATACCCAATTTGGTGCGCAGGGTATGGAAAATATTGGTGAAATATGGTATTTTTTGGTCCCTTTCCTGATGCAGGGTGGTCCATCTTGTGTGTTGGTCCTCATAGCTTCCAACATAGTAGTATTGTTATTTAATGGCATCCCTGAAGTAATCCCATGTGGAAAGGACCACAAATATTCATATTCCTCTATGGCCCTTTGCTCAGAGTAAGTATCCCACCAGTCCTTAACATGGGGGGTGACCTTGAGGAGTGCAAACTAATCTTTTCCCTATTGGAAAAATTGTGGACCAAAAAACACCTTTCAAGTAGATTCAACCATTTATATACAACATCTGCATCTATCAGTCCTTCAAATAATGGAATATAAAATGTACATGTACCTTGAAGGGGGTTGCATGGCCTATTGATGAAGATGTGTCTCATGTGGGTAGCCACCGAAGGATCTGTGCAAATTTGTCCATAATTTCATTCATTTGTTGCGCAAGGGATTCCTTGAGCAACATTTTAAAATGATCTCCTTCTCCATCATTTTTTTTCATCCCCCACGAGTTGTTTTTGGGCTCAGTGCGACCAATATTGCAAAGGCTCAAATGGTTTGAGTCACATATTTTTGTACCCAGATCTTGTCGGGGACATGCACGAAGAAAAATAAATAAAGATAAGACCTCTTTGATACCACTGATCTAGATTTTTGAGGAACAAAATGAATAATATACTGAATACAATAACATAGAGATACGGAGAACAACAACATATATCCAATGAACAATAACATCTATTTAATAAATAAAACAGGTTGAAACTGTAAAACTACAGAACTAAAAACAACTTGCTCGAATGGTGGTAGTTATGTCTCAGAAGAGATGTGGCTTCTATGTGCATTTGCAGGAGCATAATGATTACAATGAGGCTCCAAAGTAATTTTTAACATTACTCATGAATGCCAAAACCCTATACATCCAAAAACCTAACCCGAGGAGATGAAACACCAAAAGTTATGTGGGCCCCGATGGGTAAGTTAGTAGCTCAACTTTGTGGGGTCGTAACTTTTGCATACAACCTCTGTTTTAGGCGCGTGATAGCATGTTAGAAAGGTATTTTCGAGAACTACACATTATTCCATCAAACTCTAACTCCATTTATAGTTTGATTGTGGAAAGAAAAAAAATATTGTTTAGGGCCCCAAAATGACCCTGGAAGTACAAAAAGATGTACTGACATGAAAAATTCCAAACTAATCCAGTTGGATTAGGTGGAAGACCACTAATTTCCACTTGGAAGTTGTGTAGGGATTCATACATCCTTGAAAGTGTAGAACCTACAATTAAAAATAATTACAAAAGAATGTGTTGAACTAAAACTGTCAAAAGGAGCCGGTTGAAATAGGTGGGTGGCCGCCAATATCCACCTAGATCAATTTAGAGGCACAACTCGCTAACCTTCATCCACCAATCCACCTAGCAAATCCCACCGTGACTCAGTTCCAACAAACACTTGAGTCAACCCAAGTAGCTCTTCGTGATGGCCAACATAGGGTAAAAGAATTCTCCCACATGGCTTACTATTGATTCTCCATGTGGAACCATCTCTAAACGCTTCCAGAAGTATCTTATATCAAAGATTGATTTTGTGTGGTTGAGGTAGAGGTCACCCAATAAAAGAGATATCTGGCCTCTTTTCCCTCTGGGGAGCACACCACTGTGATGCTAGCAATTGCAAAAAAAATGAAGGAGATCATTGTAGCTCAATATGAGAAACATAATATGTCTGAGATGATCACTTATGTGATCGATAAGGCCTTTTTCTTGTTTACGTAGCTTTCCGGCGTATAGGTTGTTACTGACCCTCTCATTGAAAAAATCAATATAATCGGCCTAACAAATTCTCAAATCACAACAGTTGAAGCCAAGGCCATTTTCATTTCATGCAGGATATCCAAGGCTGCATTTATGAGCCCGAGAACCTCTTTAAGGAGTTTGTGTAGGAACTCAAAATCATTATCCCTTCTTTTGTGACGGTAATTCCATGAAGCTATTGGCTCGAGGATGAGCCGAGTAACAGTGGTGGGGTTTGGTTGGCACCCAAATTTTTTGGTTAATCTCACACGTGTTGATTCCAAGTTTTATGTGTGTTGATTCCAAGTTTTGTATGCACCCATTCCTATTTGGCACATACCTAAGATAAAGGCACAAACAAGGACAAGAAGTGCATGCCAGGCCGATTTTTTATATTGTCTACTAAGTCTAAGATATGAAATATGTGCGTAGGTCCAATTTTTGTCAGTATCGTCGAAAATCAAGAAGCTGCATGCTGGAATCAAGAAAGGAATCATTGATAAATTTTATCTAATGATTAAGGCGAGAAACACAAGGGAATGTGAAACTAATAAAAGATGATTTTTTGTTGCGCATGAACAACAAATTCACAATCTTCTTGTCTTATCATCTCTTCAAGACAAGAAATTCCCCCCCCCCCCCCTCTTCAATTCTTCCCAAAAGAACCCTCACACTCTCTCTCTCACGTGCACACGGGCGAAAATGGATATGCCCAATTTTTCCTCTCAGTCTCCCCGCCTTGTCGTTTTCAACTTCTCTTTTGATCACTTCAACCTATCTCATTCATAGTTCAACGAGTCCCTCTTCCAAAGCCGACAAAGAGAGTATTGAAAAACACATTGTTCTTCCACCATCGCATTGGCGCACCATTGATTTCTTCTCCTATACATAAGCCACCTCCCTATGAACTTGGCTAGTGCACTGGTGCACCTCTACTAAACCTCATTCATGCACATTTTTCTCACTGGCGAAGTGCACATTACCAACACAGACACATTAGTAGTTTCCACACAATTATCTTCGCCATGTGCATGAATTTCACTGACTAAATTCCCTCCAATCACGCCAATCCATCACATAACTATGGTGCTCCCTCTCTTTCACTTTGTGACACTGCTTATCTGCGAGGTTCATACCCACCCTCACTGATGCACTACTTTTTGATAAGTTTCCTTTTCTTGTCCCTGATGTGTTAGAGGAAGGATATTGACCCCTTGTCGTCCTCAAGTGCATTGAAGAAAATCCTCTCCCTCTCGCCAACGTTGATAGGTTAGCGTAGCCCACTTTCATCTTGAGGCCTATCTCATCCCCCTCCTAGCTCATATCCCTTCTTGTTGCACTCATCAGTCAATATCCTTACTTTCCCAATAACTAAACTCTCCTCGCCTATCTAGGAAACTGGTCACTTCTTTCCTACCTCACCTAATCCACTTCACATTCCAACCATAATCAATTTTGTAGTGTCCCCAACAACTTTCTTCGTGTGCATGGTTCTATCTTTTTTTCTTTGTGTTTTTTGATGTTATGAATAACTCTTCATTTTTAAAGAATCTCCTAGCATCATATGGGTTAACCACATCACCTATCGGTCTTGTGTTGGCTTTGAAAAACACTTCAGAAGAAACTTCGTCTTTTCAACTCATAGGAGTACTAAGTTCTCTGAATGTTAGTTGTCCGTTTTGGCGGATTTATAACTTCATTCCATTTATGCATCACTAAAATGTCAATATATGAAATAAGCCCCTATTCATGATATATGACATAGTAACTCGCAAAATCAATTTTGAGTGAAAGAGTAGCGAATGCGAGACCTAGAATTTCATTAAAAAAAAGTTTCTAAGTGTAATTTTCGACGCCCATCAAAGTGAATTTTTCATCCCTAAAACAAGGTAGTCCTATTATTCTCACCATTATGATTCCAATGCAACTCATGGAATCAAAATCCGACGCTCAAAAGTACCAGAACGAATTACCTAGGGTTTCTCGCCCGAATTGACTGGGTTGGTCATTACACAAACGAGATATTGGTATGGTATTGTTATCCGACTCTTCAAGAGTGCCTCTCTCCATGTACTTTGCAGCACAAAATATGACATCCCAGTCCATATTCGTATGAGCAAGTTATGAAGATTTTAAAGATTCCTATGATGATGAGCAAGTTATGAAGATTTTAAAGATTCCTGCGATGATGAGCAAGTTATGAAGATTTTAAAGATTCCTGCAATGATGTTAGCATAAGGTCCATAATCATTTTTTTTTCCTCCGCACAAAGCCGAGTTGGGAAAAATGTTTTTCTTACGCACATGGTTATATAGTCCGATATGTTGGAACTGAGCTCTCCATGCCAATCATTTGAGTTAAGTTTTTTTTTTAACTTTTATATATTTGAATGCATATTAATTTAAATTTAAAATGTTTAAATTTAAATTTTATTTAAATATATAACAAGTAAATGAAAATATCGAGGGAAAAGTTCCATATAATAAAAGAATTGTTAAAAAACTCATTGATGTTTTAAGAGCAACTGTCCTGAACTCCATCGACAAAGTTAACATGAACTTCGTTGAAACATGCTTCATCGACAAAGTTGATAGAACCTACGATGGGACCTTCACTGGTTTTTAATCGGTACCCATCTTTAGTGGTTGGGAATTTGGTCCAATTTCATCATAGGATTCCTTGGTCATGGAACAATATTACATATGGTTACAAAATGATTTTAATTGCATACTTCGGTGTGTCCACGACTTTCCCTTCCAATGTCTCACAAAACTATTAAGGGTCGGAGGTTTTGATCATATTTTACCCTAAAATGAAGATAATCACACATTATTCGAAAAAGCTACCAAGCCAACAATGGAGAAATAAATTTGTATGGGTTCACTTATTTATGGAACAATCGAGGGAAGAAATCATTGGAGTTATCTACAATGGTTGGTGTACTGTATGAGATGCAGAAGGTCATGTCATAATGTATCTTCAAACCTATAAATTCCCCATCTTATCCATCTGGTCAAGACTTCAGAGATCCATTCCATGCGTACTGATGAACTTAAAATGAATATCATAGGTCTCAATCAACATCATAGCTATGAATTCCACCAATCCCATTGACAACAGAGAAACTAAATGATCAGAATGAGGCCGACATACATAAAAGGAATGTCTCCAATGTGCAGCTGAATTTTATGTGCATGGGAAACCTGAGATCCATTTTCAATCAAGATGGTGTTGGTAATGGAGGAAGTATTGCAAATATTGAACTAGCAGTAGATTGGAATTTCAAGCTCATTATATTAATCCTAATAATGTCATCATAATATTTTTGAATACCTATACAATATGTTCAAGGGGATATTTCTTAAACATTTGGATGATTTGGGAAAAGGATAAAAAATATGTTGTGAAAATGGAGAAAACGACATTGTGTATTGAGAACTTCGCGCTTCTCCTAATAATGATCCTCGTAGGATTTTGAAATAAGTGGTACACCTCACAAATATTTGGAATGTCACAAACAATATTTTGGAGAGGGATAAAATTTAATCTCTTTAACCAATACCAATTTCATGGGAAATGTTTTTAAAATCTTTGTTTGAAACCCTATGAACATATGAACCTATCTTTCAAACTCGTCAAAGGGAATGCTCCAATATTTCCAGACAGTGTCAAATTCAGAGTGATATTTTTCAGCCGTGAAGAAGAGGTATAGTACACCATAAACAATATTTTAAATTAAATTGATCTCATGCAACCTCAAAACCAAGGAATGAGTGAGACTAGTATTACACATCAAATTTCCACACCTAGGTACCTCACCCTAAGTGGCGCAAGTGTCATAAAAGTGTCATATGCGCCTTGCTAAGTGTTGCATACATGTCAACACCATGAAATAACATATGTCACAATCCCTAGTCAATGTGGAGGAGAAATATATTATATGAAGGTCAAAATACTATGTGCACATGAATTATTATTAATATTCATGAAAAGGAAATTAATTTAGTGTGAGACTCCACCTCACATTTAGTTTCCTACTTTTTAGGGAAGGTTGAGCATCTCATGGATGGTTGAAACATTTCCTCCTTAAAATCCTTGAGAGATATTTCCTCCTTAAAATCCTTAAGAGATATTTTCTCCCTAAATATCTTGGAGATCCCATTTTAGTGGATCTGATGAGTGATCCTCTCCATGGTGGTTAAGACTCTAAATCCTATACAATGAGGGATTTCCCATGGAGAAGGAAGAGATGAGGCACATTAGAGGTATAGAACTTATGATCTTGGGAGAAATATTTTGGATATTGACGCAAGTCGTGCCCTCAATGGCACTGTCGCCCCACCAGGACCTCCTCTCTCTTCCCGGCCCGAAGAGTCAATTCTCTTCCAACTACCTCGGGAGTTTGTTACCCACAGTTACTTCCGACGATCCTCCCCTCCTTAATTTACAAAGGATCGGCTCTCGCGATTTCGCGAGTTCCACCACTGGGAACTAGACCCTCGGATTCCGAGACCCGATACTTCTGGTCAACGTTGACTCTATCTCGGTATATCGGGACCTCGCGCTATCGCGACTCGCGACTAGCGTCTCTATGCCACTGAATTCTCACCCTTCGAGACCCGAAGTGCCGAGATGCCGATGACTCGGAGATCTCGCGACCTCGCGCTCTCATCACTCTCGAGATCAGACTTTGAGGCCTCCAACACCCGAGATCCGATATCCCGAGATCACCTGTCACATCATCAAATCCTGATGTACACCATGCAAAACGTTCTAGGACGTCGCGTTTCGCATCCTCATGACCTCACTCTACGAGAAGCAAGAATCTTCCGTCGCGAACTCCCGATACATTTGACCCACAAGTCAGGTCGCAATCTTAATGATTCTCCATGACGATTCAAGTCGCCGATTCTCTTCCTCTTGAAGAGTTTTCCCCGTTCTCCACCTTTTTTCTGTGAGACCTCCGCAGGGGTCGACTTCATGGCGAACCAAAGGGGACTATCCCTTCTGAGCTTTTTGTCAACTCGGACTCCTTCAAGGATTCCTCGAACACGCTCCTTGTGCTCGTTCTTCAATCACTTTCCAAAAGTGTTGAAGTCTTCTGGGTCCCGTGCGTCCACGCTCGCAACGGCTTCGGCTCTTTCCTCTTCCCAGAATTGCTACTGAGACTCAACTTCGACCTGCACTCACCTGCATGGCTCGAATACCTCAAACCCAAATCTTGGCGAAAGAGAACAAAAGTTCAACTGCTTGGCCTCCTCAACGCACTCTATGCGGAGGAATTCGACTGCACTCTATGCAGGAATCTCCTGGCTCAAGTAGAGAAAACAATTGAAACTCATTCTTTCATTCTCTCAGGTTTCGAACCTGATATGCTATCACATATGCAACATACAAAAGATAAGCATAAAAGGAAGAAAACATGCAAAGGCATAATATCAAAAACACACAGAGATCAAACACATCCATGGAATTGAATCAGGTCTTCTCCTATTAATTCAATATCTGTACATGGAGGTTTCTTCACAAGCTCTCTGCTCTTCTCTTCTCCCCTTTTCTCAATGCTAATGCTTGATGATACTACAATGAATCAAGGGAGGGTGTCTATACTCCGTTTTCCCTCTCCAAAGCTAAAACTGTCTAATCTACAGTTAATTCCTTATCTACCTGCATTAAAACTAAATAAATGCCTCATCTACCTAAGGACGAGAGCTTATCCGCTCAAGGTCCGTTACATCTATAAAGTGCGCTTCATCACATCAATATATTTAATGTTTGGCACAACCATATTACAATGTTCCAAAATTTGAATGCTGGCGCTGTCCAGCTGTTCCTTTGCCTCCACGCGCTGGCTCGCTTGATTGAGTGAGCGATGCTCCTGCATCATATATCAAACCTATGATCTTGGGAGCATCATGTAAGGGCTGGACGAGGAGGACTTGGAGAGGTTGTTGCAACTGCATCTACAGATTGTAAATATCTCTTTAAAAGTTCTCATCAATATTACTTGGCCTATTCTCGTCAATATTGTGTATTGTTGCATATGATTTTCGATCTTGATAAATGAATTTGATTAGCCTAATCTTGTAGAGTAGAATATGATTTCTTTGTCTTTCATTGTCCATTGCATTGCAGGTATCGAGTGGTGCTGAAGAGTTTGGAGATCAAGCTCAGATTGGAGACAACGAGGATGAACTACAGAATAAGGTGCATCAAATTTTCTTCCTTCTCTTTCTCTTTCTGATTAGGTAATTGAATTCACAGGGATATTAGTGTTCATTTGTATGTTTTATCTTGGTAGTGGGGTCTATAATCCAAGAGGATATTCACCCGTCCGCAGGGTGATTTTCCTATAAAAAAAATTGACGACTCTATCGAGGAAGGACATTAATTTGTCTTTCCTTGGATAGTCTATGCCTTTTTCCCACCTTTTAGATCATTTTTATTGTTTTTTATTAATCTATTTCCTTTCTCTCCTCTTCATTAACAATTTCACAAAATTTTGGCAATTCAGGGTGATGTTTTCTGTTTTTTAAGCCTTTGTTCTGAGTTTTTGGGAAGGGTAGCGATCCCCTGGAGTGTATATCAGAGAGTTGATTTGTAATCAACACTCCCATGCATTGTTTATTAGAGCATTACAATGCTCTGTTCCTTTGAAAATAGGAGTGTTGATCTCCTTCTTTGGTGATTTCTTCCACCCCTCAGTAATCCAACAAGTCGATCAGGTACAATGGTGATATCATTCTCCATGTCGACTGCATCTCTTGGGATTTATAAATTATGTGAAAAGGATATACTTTGCTTTATACTGCCTACATACTTTTGCAACAAAATACCTATCACAAAAAAATATTAGGAGAAGAAAAGGGCTTCCCTCATAACCATATGGTCTAATGTAGGTATGATCTTCTTGTTGTACACAAACTTCCTTTCCTTTTAAAAAATCCTTGGCTTCTTGGATTATCCTTATTGGTGCTTCTCTAGTCAACATAAATATAATTTCCTTCAAAAATCTATCTTGAATAAGAGAAAAAAGTAATGGTTTGTTATGCTTCCAAAGCATATGGTACCAAACTTGAACTGGTTTGTTCTCGACATCCAAATTACTTCTCATGGATAACCCCTCAAACACATTGTTGTGTTGGTTTTGTCACATGGGGAGAAAAAACACAACACTTGCATGCTTAGTTAAGTCAGCTAAACAAGACAAAAGTTTGTGAGTTGATTAGATAACCAAATACACATGAAACAAAGAAATAAAACTAAAAACAACTAAGAAATAAATGTTAGAGAAGCTTGCAAGAACTAGAACCATAAAAAGAAAAATATGACCAATATATAGCTACCAATGGATCAATATATTGATAGGCTAAACACCGTAGAGAAAGGCATGGAATTATGAATCCCCTCTTCCTCCTTGGGAGGGCTCTTGAGTTCCTTAATATAGAGCTCTTCTCTTCATGCAATGGCAAGTCACAATGGTGAAGAAATACAATGTCAATTCCCTTAAGAGGTGAGTTGAATGACCCTTGCTATAGTTTTTGAATGATTTAAATAGAAAAGAGGATTCTCAAAGAAGAAGAATTCT
Source organism: Picea engelmannii (assembly GCA_009831015.1). Taxonomy (NCBI): domain Eukaryota; kingdom Viridiplantae; phylum Streptophyta; class Pinopsida; order Pinales; family Pinaceae; genus Picea; species Picea engelmannii. Next base: position 72,043 of record ML795666.1, on the reverse strand, counting down.
AGCATAACAATACCTTGAAGTTCTTATTTTTATAGCACACCCATGGCACATATTTATAGTGTCCATTCATGGCAAGATATAATTGGTTCATAGTGTGAACAAGGGGACTTTTAGGGCACTTTCTATCCCTTGACCAAGCTCCAAGCTAGATTTCTCTTAGATATGAGTGTCAAATCATGTTGGGGGTTGGACTAGAAGTGGTTGAGAGGCCAAAAAGATTCATAAATGCGATGTTCATAGAAGTGCATGAATTTTCTCGTAGACAATCGTGCGTCTTGCGCACAGTGTGCGTTGAGGGTTGTGTTAGCCTGGGAATTGTATGTGTGCTTCCTTTGGTGAATTTGCGCACTTTGATTTTTGAACCAAGTATATAGTTTTTTTCCTTTTTGATGGATTTTGGTGTTGTAGGTGGACTAATTGTTGCTATAATTAATGTCTTTCTTCAACCATTCTGTGCAATGTTGCGAACGATTTTTTTGTGATAATAGATTCCCCATGATGTGTGAGGTTAGGAGAATACGTATAGCCGAAATACATAAATGTTTCTTTTTCTAAGAGTGCCATTATAAGGAAGAGTGAAGAGAGGAACTACAAGAGAGATCCGCCAGAGGGAGAGGGAAAACTGTGGGACCCAAACCTTTCTCTAGGAAAAAATAAAATCTATGTACAAATGAGGAGGGAATGCCCCATGCTCGTGTCATGAAACCAAAATCTGTGACTGTAACTGAAGATGATGTAGATAATTGTAGTGACCTTAGGGGACATTGATAACGACAGATGACAATTCTTAAAGGGGAACATGCTTTGAAGTGAGTAAAGGATGACTGTAAGAAGTTTCAATGACTCGTAGGCATTGAGGGCCTAATAAATTCAGAGGTCTTTGGCTAGATTGAAAAACTGCAACGATCGCATAGTAAGACCCACCACAACATGGGAGTTTGTTGAATTCGAATTTTATGGGGGTCAACGAAATCAGAAAGAAATGATAACTCTCTTTGTTACGTCCGAGACTCCTCATTGAAAATGTAATGAGAGTCAAGATACTGCCACCCTTCTAGAAACTGTGATGATGTCGATAGGAAGGGAGAAGCGATGCCAAGAAGAAAAGGTATTCTTGAAATCCACTTAGTAATAGATGATACCAGGCAATGATGAGAAATCATGGATGAATTCAAGATGTTGTGGGACTCAATACTTCCCTTGGTTGGGCGATTTGAAGGATGACTGGAAGCAACCATAAAATTGGATCTAGTGTCAAGGGGATGACTAGATATGGGGTTAAACTGTGCTAGAGGATAACAAAATGGGAAAACTCAAAGATCATGAGTACATGGATTTGGGATACTCGGGGTTTGTTAATAATTTCTATATGAAAAAAGGGTGAATTCCCCAACCAAGGGTGACATGGGTTGATTTTCCATGTAAAAGAATTCCATCAAGGATGACGATGAAAACAGCTATGTATATGCTGGAAACAAAGGTTTTATACAATTACCAAAGAAATAAAGAATAATTTGGGTTGAGTATACAGATACAAAAATGGGTGCCCTAGTGAAAGATGGCTTGGCCTGTTTAGAGCACAAGTTTGTGACAGAGAACTGGGGGAGGGTGGGGGCCCCATGGCTGGGTTTCTGTATTAGGTAAATGGATGGAGGACAATATGCAAATGGGAAAAATAATGGTGGATGATATGGAGGGATAATGAAACTGTGGGGGTGCAGTCAATAGAACCAAGTGTGAGATGATATGACCCAGGAGTCCATTGGGAAGGTTAGCAATATGATGGGGAGAACTATGGGGTTCATTCTCAAAAGTGCACAATTTTATCGGGACTCCAAATCCTAGGGGGTGAAATCATCATGAGTGTCAACTTGCCGAGGGAAACTATGAATGGGACAACTCATGTGGGGGAGAGTACTACCGGTTGACAGTACCAAAATGTGATAGAGGTAAAGATACTACAAAGCCGGATGTAGGGACCCTAAAGGAAAATGGAAAAGGACTTGATTGGGATATGAAATTGATTTACAAAGGGAATAATTGCATGCCAGTGTCGAACATATATCTGAAGGGGTTGTAAGCTTTCTGAACAAGTACATGTACACATGAAAACAAAATATCTGACGTGAACAATATCTGATGATAAAGAACATATAAAAGTTACTTGATAAAATTTAAAGTGATCATGCATACCTGAATGTGGTGTGAGAAATATGCTCCTCTAGAGAAAAATACAGATGATCTCCTGGAGAATGTGAATGGGTAGATGGTTGGATCAAGATCTTGTGGCTAATAACGAATTGGAAAACGAAGGCTCTAGGACCCTGTAACAGAGTGTGGAAGTTGGGAAAAAGAGGCTATATATGGATGGTGGGCCCACAATGCCACCTCATTTGTACCTGTCACTATTGTTGAGATGACGATAGAGCTGTGAGGATATTTGGATATTATGGGAGCATGAGGCTACCGATCCGGGAGCGGCGAGACACATGTTAGTGGTCCTATCATCATGTACATTGTGAATTTGATAGTTTGGAGGTAGGGGTTGTATGGAGGGTCGTACAAGTGTTTTTAAGGGTAAGGGCCCACAAATGCGTGAGAAAAGGGGAAATACCCACGCATTGTGGGTAGGCTAAGGGGTGTAGTTGTTTTGATATTTCATGATTTTTGATGGATGATGTAGTTGATCAGATGTTTCTGGGTGGATGTAGGTGATCAATAGAGCCTATATCATGATGTCGGTCCCCTGAAGAGAGCGTGACTGGGACTGGTTGTGAGAGGCTGCGAGGGCGCAACCTGGAGTTCATAGACACTTGGTAGCCTGCAGATTGCTCATTTTTTTTTTATTTCATCTTGATATGGTCATAGGAGTTCCTGCTATAGTTATTGATTATGATGTGGAGCACTGATATGAAATGCTTCATTGTGAGGGAGGATCAGCTCACGTTCTCTGCGACAGAGGACGTGTATTTTTTTATGGGACTCCCATTCCATGGGATGGCCCTATCCAGTGATCCCCATCTTCCAGGGGAGGATCAGGTGGAGACCATGGCGGCTCGACGTTCTTTTGGTCTGGACCCTATGTCAGGTTCAGTCATTTGTATTAAGGCCATTGGTGACTTATTGACTGAGTGCATCGTAGCCATGGTGGTGAGGATATACATATCCTTGGGTACTCAACGAATCACTGGTAGCCAGCTAAGAGTGGTGGAGGAGGTCCTGGATGGGGACATGTTTGCATGGGGTGTGTTGATGCACACCAAGATGATGTCCCAACTAAATTGGTGTCAGCGTGCCAACTCTGGTGACTTTGCGTTCAGGTTCATGTTAGTGGCCTATTTTTGGAGAAGGTACCTATGTTGTACCCATGGATTCTGCTAGAACCAGTAGGGAGGCGAGAGTCACGAATGATGTGGTGGGCACACGTGTTGGCAGGTCATGGAGGAGAGGAGGGTGGCCACTATTTCATGGCCACAGTGACATGAGTGTGGTTTCAGATGCCACATGTTATTCTTCAATATCCATACACTGGTATGTATTACAGACATGACCCGGATATGGTGCTACCTCTTGGGGAGGACTGGGACCAGAGAGGTATGTGTTGTAATTATTTTTTGATTTTGGTAGATAGAATTTATCATACATGTATATGGATGATAACATTATTTCTGGTGTCGTTTTGCAGATGTTGGACCCCAGGGATGAGATGCAAATGTTTTCAGGGAGCCGACTTGATGGGAGTCGACTCGACAGGAGTCGGATCGATGAGAGCCATCTCAACAGGAGCCTGCAGAGCCAAGGGCTAGACAAAGGCATCGACAAGATGACATTGGTGTTGGACCAACTAGAGAGCCACAGGGGGATGCTACAACCACTTTAGAGGATCTACATAGACCATTTGAGCGGGTCCTGCAAGGTGTGCATGAGGGAATATGGGCCCACATCCAATATGAGGAGGTCCTGGACCAGTGTGTGGGGGTACCAGTAGAGTGGCAGACATTGATCTGCAGAGAAATAGTGGTGGGGGCAGCGATGACTGGTTGGTTACCTCCTGGAGTTGGAGGGCCCCCAGCTGGTGGGGCACCTACGACTGACAGAGGACCTGGGGGGGAGCTCTGGGGGTACCTTGAGTGCCAATTGTTTTTATGTATATGATTTTATCAGCCCAATTTTGTATAGGGTATTGGATACCCCTTTTTTGTACTCATAGAGGTGATGGGACTCATGAGCCTACATGAAATTGTATATGTATATTTTTGTAAAACATTGGAGACCTTGATGATGATATATATGATGGATACATTTTTTATCATTCATGTCTTTATGTTTTATTTTTTATGATGTATGATTTCTATTATATTTGTTGACAAATGTATGATGTTGTGTATATGATGTTGTTTAATGTGATAAATTCCAATCTAATACTAGGTTATCCATGTGATCTGCTACTTGATTGAGGTTTCTTGGAATATGCGTAAATGTGATGGAATCAAAGTTGAGAGATAGGAATCTAACTTGCAAGTATTTGTGGAAGAGGCAATGATCATGAACCTGATACATGTTGTTTAGATGCAGGACGAGAATCTGGCAATCTAATAGAACGCTAAGGTGACGAATGTGGCGGTGACTGGCCTCGTCGAGGACACCAATGATGACATCATATTCGGCTTGGTTATTGGTGGTAGATCCCAAACATATTCCAATGGAATAGAGTAGGATATGTGAGGAGGTATAGATGGCCCAAGTGGTCGAAGTGAGATTCTAGGTCCAACAGCTGGCATCGCCAGCGTAACTGATGTGGTAGGCTGATGGATGATGCCTCTATCAATAACATGGGTGATATATCATACACCAGGAGTGGTGGAAGAAAAGAATACTAAAAACTCTACAAATGTGTACAAAGATAAACCTAAGGTAGGGGGGCTACACTTAGGCGTAAAACTTCTTTAATTATAACCCGTTGACGGGTTCTTTGAGAGGGTATCCTTCTGGAGAGGCCAAGATGTAGGCACCTTTAGTGAGGCAATGTTGGATGATGAAGGGTTCGTGCCATAATGACTCAAATTTCCCATGGCCCAGAGTGTCATGGGTGATATCATAGGCTAACATGAGATCCCCTTCGTGGAATGAGCGAGGGTTGACATGGCGGTCGAAGGTGGATTTGGATTGTTTTTTAGTAGCCTCATTGTGTTGTAATGAATATCGACGGTCTTCATCAAGTGACTCTAAGGTCAGCAAGCGCTGCTCCATTGGATTAGTTTCAGGTAATATTTCTATGGCAGTGTGTAATGTGGGGATTTCACACTCGATAGGGAGGCTGGCTTCGATCCCATGGACGAGGTGGAACGGTGTAAAACTGATGGAAGTTTTGACTGTCGTTCAATAAGCCCATAAGGTGGAAAACAACATTTGATGCCATTCGGTCTTATGTTTGTTGATGGTACGTTGTAGCATGGTTTTGAGGACTTTGTTGACAACCTCAACCTGTTTGTTGGACTGAGGGTAGTATGGGGAGGAAAATTCATGGGTGAAGCCTAATTTTGAGGAGAGTTCGACAAAGATCTCGTTCTCAAAATGTTTACCATGATCGAAAACTAATTGTTGTGGGACTCTGAACTAGATAATGACATGGTTGAAGAAAAAGCGCGCTACTGTGTCAACCGTGTTGTTAAATGCGGGCATGGATTTGGACCATTTGGTAAAGTAATCCACTTCCATGACAATGTACTTGTGTTCATTACTGGATGGAGGATTGCAAGTCATGAAGTATATGCCCCATTTACAGAAGGGGTCATCTATGATGACTAGATGTAGAAGAAATGATGGATCTCATGCTTTGTTTGCATAAAGCTGGCATTTGTCGCATCGCTTGACAATGTGGATGAAGTCATGAAACAAAGTGGGCCAGAAGTACCCCTCTCGAATGATTTTTTGGGCGGTAGACATACCCAAGAGGTGACCACCACAAGCGCCATTATGGTAATAATTCAGGACTCTATCGTCTTCATTGATGATAAGACATCGTTGAAGGATGGTATTGACCCCACGTTTCTAAAGAATGTCCTCGATGAGGAGGTAATAGGGAGCCTGATGGCGAATGTGTCGGCAGTCATCTCGAGAAAGCTCAGACCTAAAATAATTTGTATGAAGGTAGAAGAGGAGGTCATTGTACCAAGGGTCGTCAGAGGGGATGAAGAAGAGGTGTTCATTGGGGGAATCCTCATTCATGGGAGAAGCTTTTGTATTTGAGGGAAAAGTCATAATGAGTTCGGTTAGGACCAGAGCTTTCTTGATTTTGGGAGTAGAGAAAACTAGATCATATTCCTGGAGGATAAGGATCCATCAGACAAGTTTTCCATTAATATTTTGTCGACTAAGAAAGTACTACATGGGGTTGGAATCTTCTACGACCTTGGTAGTTTGAAGGAGAATATAATGTCACAGTTTTTGGACTACGAGGACAACTGCTAATGCGAGTTTCTCATCATGATTATAATTTAGAGGTGGCCCTGAGAGGTTTTTACTAATGTATTAAATCACATGTTCACAACCATCATTGATCCAAATGGATATCGGTGGCCACCCACCTTTTCCAACTCGCTCAAAACAGGTTTCTAGAAATTTTGGCAATTTACTATTTTTAGTAGTTTTTAACTTCCGGGGCCATTTTAAGGCCCTAAATGAATTTTTTTGGGATTGAGATTCCCAATGATAGCCAAAGGATATGATTCATCCCCCAAAATGAATCTCCTCTATGATAACTTTCCAACGGACTATCATGCACCTAAAACAGAGATTGTATGCAAAAGTTACGAACCCGGGAAGTTAATGTACTAACTTACCCAAACAGGGCCCACATGACTTTTGGCGCTTCATCTCCTAGGGTTAGGTTTTTGGATTTCTAGAGTTTTTAAAATTATTTTTTATTATAAAAAGGACTTCAAACCCTCATGGTAATAATCTTCTTGTGAATGAGCGTAGCCGTCACATCTCTTCTCAGAGATAAGCTGCCACCATTCTAGCAAGCTTGTTTTCTGCTGCATTTTACAGTTTAAGCTTATTTCCTTATTGAATAGAAACCAGTTTTATTGTATATATGTTATTTTGTGCTAAGAATATTTTGATAATAATCTATACTCATTTCGTTCTACTCATAAAATCTAGATCAGTGGTATTGGAGCGGTCTACTCCTTGTCGTTCTTAATGCATGTCCCCAACAAGGTCAGAGTACAAAGAATTGGGTATCGAGCTTGTTTCTCTTGAGGAAAAATTATCTCACACACCCAAGCGACCTATCATGGAGATAGAAAATAAAGACAACAAGACAAGAGATACCTTCAAAATGTTGTTCGAGGAAGCCCTCACACAACATAGGAAGGAGATGATGGATATTTTTGTGCAAATCCTTCGGCGAATACTAACAAGCGACACATCTTCCTCAAACGGAGGCATCACCCCATTCAAGGTACAAATCAACTTCGATGTTCCTATATTTTAAGGTCAAATAGATGCAGATGTTGTAGACAAATGGTTGAATATGCTAGAAGGGTATTTCTCTGTCCATAACTTCTTGAATAGAGAAAATATTACTTTTGCGCTCCTCAAAGTCATTTTTCATGTCGAAGACTGGTGGGAAAATTTTTGTGAGCAGAAGGAAACATAAGAACCCTCACTATTTACATTCATGGTCACTTGGGAGTCCTTCAGGGATGATATTAAGGAAAAATACTACCCTATTGGAAGTTATGACAACATGTACATAAAATGGACCAAACTGCGGCAGGAAAGAGACTAAGCAGTGCCCAAGTTCACAAATATCTTCCATATCTTGCACACCAAGCTGGGTATCAAATATTCTGAGTGACATCTGGTGCTCAAGTATCATGATGGTCTGCATAGATACATCCAATCCAAAATTGATTTTCTAGACATCTCATCCTTGGGCCCGACCTACTGATATGTCGTAAAAATCGAGCAAAATCTCAAACAAAAGATGCGGAAATTTGGGTCTGGGAACCCCTCATAACAAAATCTAGGAAAGGGTGACCCCAACCCACAGAACAAAGGACAAAGAAAATACAGAGTGCCTCATGAAAACTAGTCCAAGCCACAAGCAAAGACAGATACCAGAAAGATAAAAAAAGATACCCGGAAGTGGTGTGACTTCCATAAGAGCCCCTGGCATAACACTAATGATTGTTGCTCAAAGAATTCATTGGTGGCTAAGGTGAAAGCCTCTAAATTTGATGTGGGTTATGACTCGATTCAGAACCAGAAAGGGGGAGATGGATCATTGACGCAGAACCCAGTGCTACCGTTGCTACCACCAAGATCCATCCTGATGAACCAGACAATCCAAAGGAAGGCGAGCACATTTTCATTCACATATGTGGATGAAGGGTACCTCACTGCACTTCATCATTGATAGTGGTAGCCAGAATAACCTCATCTCAGCAGAGATTTTCAAGTGACTCTCCCAATCAATAATGTCGCACCCGCACCCCTACACCATTGGATGGCTCCACCAAGGAAGAGACATCCGTGTAAACCAACAATGTCATCTTTCATACGACATCAAGCCCTTCAAAAACAAGGTATTTTGTGATGTTTCCCCTATCAAAGTCTTTAATTTTCTTTTGGGCCAACCATATTTATGGAAATGCCATGTTGAATATGAGTCTAGGCCTTACAGTGTTATTATTATTTTGAACAAGAAATTTTACAAGATACCCGAGGTAGTCCCACCTAATGCTATTTCCTTGATATCTGCCAAGCAATGCAGGAAGGTCATCTCCCAAATGGGGAAGTGTGCCTTCTTCGTGATTCGCTCTCAGAATGAGAGAAATATCATAGCCACATCCAGGGTCTTCATGATCGACCTCTCCACATAGCAGAAGCAAGTGGATAAGGTCATGGAAGAATACTCGGATATCTTCTCCTCACCTATCGAGGTACCTCTACACTGTCAGTTCAAGAACCCCATCAATCTAACCTCTGATGCACGGCTTTCCAATGGGCCAGTATATCGTCGCTCTCTATTAGAGAATGAGGAGTTAAAGCGACATATCCAAGAACTTCTCCACAAGGGGCACATCCTTCTAAGCTCATCACCTTGCAGGATCCCAATCGTGCTGGTACATAAGAAAGATGGAACCTAGAAACTCTGCATTGATTACTGGGCCATGAATAAAATCACAGTCAGAAACCGGTACTCGATTCTCCAAATTCATGACCTCCTTGATCATCTCACGGGGGCCAAATACTTCAGTAAGATTGATCTCAAGTCTGGCTACCACCAAGTCCCGATAGAACAGACAGATTTATGGAATACCGCCTTCAATTCAAAGGAAGGTTTATTTGAATGGTTGGTCATGCCCTTTGGTTTGAAAAATTCTCTAGCCACTTTCATGAGGATGATGGAAGATATCCTGCGACCATTCAGCAATACTTTTGTAGTGATGTATCTAGATGACATTCTCATTTATAGCAAGACTTGGGCAGAACACTTGTAGCATATTCAACATGTTCTGCACATCTTGCGACAACACAAGCTATATGCCAACTTGGAAAAAGTATCCTTCAGCAAGGACAGGGTCCATTACCTGGGATAAATTGTTGATCAACATGGCTTACATGTGGATCCAACCAAGATCTAAGTCATCCGTGACTGGACAACCCCAACCACACTCACTGATCTTCAGATTTTCTTGGGCCTTGCCAATTTCTAGTGCAGGTTCATGTTGGGATTCTCCCATATTGCATGGGCCCTCAACCAAATAACCAGAGGTGGTGGTAAGGAAAACTTTGTGTGGGACCAGTCCCAACAAAAAGTGTTCGATGATTTGAAGCAATGCTTATGCTCAACCCCAGTACTTTCACTATCAGACCTGTAACAACCCTTTGATTGAGACAGATGCTTCAGACTATGTTGTGTGGGCATCGTTCTCACTCAGCATGACCACCCCGTGGCCTATCATAGTGAGACACTATCATATGTTATACATAAGTACCCTAATTAAGACAAAGAAATTTACTCCATTGTGTAAACCTGCCGCCAGTGGAGACATTACATTCTTGGGAAGGAAATAGTCATCCACACTAATTATAAGCCACTACAGTTCATGCAGAGACAAGGAAAATTGCAGAATGACCACCATCAGAAGTGGTCCACATACTTGCAGTGATTCCACCTCAACATCAAGTATAAAACAGGAAGCACCAACCACGTCATTGATTGCCTTAACAGACTGCCAGTCACGACACTCACCATGTTGTTATAATCTTATGGCCATGAGACCTCTGGATGGCCCTAAATCTATGAGACAGACCTGGAATTCACCACCACCTACCAAATCTTGGGCATGTTATCGCACAGTTTGTAGCTAGGTCAAATGGCTAGAAGGTAGAGGCCAAAATGGTGTAACAGGAACCTACCCCACCCTATGTCACCACAATGGGGAGGTTCTTTCTATTCAGGGAGGTTATCCCAGGGGAGACATCCCTGGTAACCTGGGGTTTTGAAGAGGCCAAAGTATAAAGGTCAAAGTAAAAGTTCCTCCTCACAGGTTACCACCAAGATCAGATAGTTCGGCTAATCAACCAATAAAGAAGTGTATGCCCAAATGAGAACACCTGCCCGGAACAAGACAATAGAAAAACAATATATGCAGGCTATATTTCAATGGGTTAGTACTTCATATGACTATTCGATATCAATATATAAGCAATTAAAACAATAAATATCAATGATATCAATGTCAATTAATATAGCAATGGAATATTATCAATCCATCAATAAATATTGAGATGATGTAGCCAACAATGTATTTAATCAATCCCTTTACTCAATAAATTCTCTTAAACCATCATCTAATTTCTTATTAAAGACATATGTTACGTCAAGATGGAATATCCAAGTATGACGTCAACCTAATTAGGGTTAGCTAGTTAGGTAGGGTTTCAAATTTAGGAGTTTTAAGAAGTTGTTTGAGCACTATCACTTCAACATTGTGGATCTAAGATCAGTGCCTAGGAGTAAATGGAGTCAATTAAAGAGAGGATGAAAAGTTGAAGGGATAAAAGGCTAAGGATGAGAGGGAAGGGTTCTAAGGTGCTGCAATGGTAGGGCCCTAGAATCAAAACCCTAGGGGAAAGAGGCTCACTTCGGTGTTGCTTAAGCAAGGCCTCGTGCTCTTTCCTCCTTCCTTAGGTCAAACTTGGCAAAACGGTTAGCATAAAGGATGAGTCAAGACAAGAGAGTAGGGTGAGGGAGAGTGTTGCAATGGCAAGGCCCTATCACCAAACCCTAGAAGCAGAACGGCCCTAGGTGTAGATACCCTAGGCCTAGGATGTCTCCTCCTTCTTAAACTTTAAAAGCACAGCTATCACAAGGGAAGAAGTGAAAAGAGTGTAGCAAAGGATAGGATCTTCCTTCTTTCTTCAATGGYTGAATATTTCTCTTTTAGGGGACATGAAACAAGGACCTACTTGTGTGCTTGTCACCTAGGGTTTTAAATCAGAAAATTTATAATAAATGCAAGAATACAAACCTACAACCATTCAATTAAGAATTTTTGCAGAAAATACACTTTCATATCATGAAGAAATAGCAATGCAAACCCTAGTTGTAAACCTTCCTTCAAGAGAAATGCCAAAAATGCCAAGAAAATCCTTCCTTCAACAAGTGAGCCTCACTTAAAAGATGAAATACCCCAACTAGGGTGCAAAAATCAGATCTCACAAGAGAGTGAATTGTGTGTTATGTCAAAATGAGGATAAAACTCCTCAATATATACTGTATCATGACCTCTAATTAAATTTTAGGTCATAAAATCAACCGACAAGGCTTTAAAAAAAAATCATATTGTTTTTACATTAAATGTTCTTTTACAACCCTAAATGAGCACAAGATGAGACGTCAAGCCCTCCTGAGGGAGACGTTAGGCCCTTTTGGGGCTAGTGCAGCATCCGGAAGCTAGATGTTAGCCCTTATTGGGATCTCCCAAGCTACCACACGTGCCAACAACCCTGTCCATCTGCCATACGCTCATGATGATGGAAAGCCTCCATGTGACGTCTTGGTTCATATGGGGCCAACATTTCACTGCAAGTGGGTCAATCCACCTAGGTCTGACTCAGCCAAAATGTCCCTGATGGAACATCCTTCTTCTTCTCAGGTGCAAAAGCTCAATCAATCATTGTCCTGTCTTTTCCCCTGATGGGGTCTCAACAACCATTTCATGGGCTCTTCAGCCCCATGGAGGTCCAAACCAATCATCTCCCCATGTGTATCAGTCCATGTGGTACTTGTCCGTCGGGCATAGTCTTGCACATCAAAAACTTCACCCTCCATGGGCTCATTAGTCATAGGGATCATAGCAATTTTAATCACATATCATCATTAATATTATCATACATATGCATAAAAACCCTGATATATCATCCATTATCTCAAAGATATTACAAAGACCTAAAATACAAAGCTGAAGAAAAGGACAAGACACCATATTGGGCTAGTATCCATAAGGAAAGGAAAGTCTCCAAGGGGTATCATTCAAAGGAAAGTACAGTGTCTAGGCATCCGAAAGTGGGTAAAGGGTAGAGAAGAGAGAAACGTCAACCTTCAGCAAAGGAAACTAGGGATGATTTATGTGTTGGCGTTGTCTAGCTTCCAACTGTTCCTGGATGTTTATATCATGTTCAATCGCTTCCCATGAGCATTCGAGTTCAACCCAGGTAGTGGCTATTTTAAGAATAGTATCGAAAAGGTTTAAGGCAATGTGTGTTTGATTTGATAATCTGGGTACGATATTGGGTTGTGTTGGTACAGGGACAGTCATGGTGGAACAATAAAATAAGAAAACTTCAGGGGGAATTTAAGTGTTGTCTCAATTCGGTCGTATAAAAGAGAGTTTACGGTTTCAGGAGTAAAAATGAGGTGCAAATCAAAGGCTCTTTCCTATAATTGGGTTATATTTTAATAAAATGTATGAAGTGGGAGAAAACATTTAGCTGTCTATCTAGTAAGGCTCCTATCAAGGGAGAATCTCACGTATAAACAGAAGAAGAAAAATGTGAAGAAATAACCCGATGAAGCATAAAATATATATAGAATTCTGAAAGTGTTGATTGGTCATATACCCGCTGATAGCTGGTACAGAGGAAAAACAACAAACAATATAGAAAACCAAAATTCATTCACTATAGTAGAGGTTGCACTAAATTATAGCAAAGCATTCATTAGATACGAATATGAAATGAAACGAAATATGAGATACAAGAAAACAAACTCATAACACAGTCGTGACGGAATTGAGAATCTTAAGATTTGCTTTATATTAACTCTCAAAATGTAAAACCTCTGTTACAATCGACACAAAAAGGTCCAGCCTCATTTCTTTCTTTCTATGGTATATTTATACATTTTTACAATAAGATGGAATCTCAATCGTTGCAAAATTTTCAGTTATGATAGGGAGGAGAGAAATCGCTCCATTTCTTCTTCTCTGTCTTTATTTGGTGCCAGAAGCTTTTCCTCGTGCATGCGCAGTACAGGTGACACATCTTTCAACCAGCCGAGATATCAGCCTTGACGGTTCTACTTGACAATTGGCTTCAAAAGAGTAACAATCTCGGGCTAATTGCGACAACCTGTCTTCCATCTGTCTGTCTATGATGTTGATAGCGCATAATTGCACACTTGGTTTAATCATACATTTATCTATTTGGACTATGTCTGCCATAGTCACTTGTGAGATCTCGGCTGAATCTCTTTCCTCTTTTTCATTTAAATCAAGTGAGATTTTTTCCATATTCATTTGAATCAATGCCTCAGCATTACCTCCACTATCAATGCCTAGCAGATTACCATCCATAGAACTAAAAGCCTCTTCTAAGGATTCTGTTACTCTCTTGGCTTGCAACTTACCTTCCAAGATGTTGTGTTCCCATTCTTTTAATAGAATGTTTCCTCTGGTCTGCTCCGAAATGGTAAACCTGGGAGTATTTCCCAAATCCCTATTGTTTGTAGCTATCACAGCCTCTTGAAAGGAGACTCATGTTTCTCCAGCTTCCCTTTCTCTAGCAGCTAAATTATCCAAAAATTGATTAACCAGCAAGCAGTTGTCCCGAATCACCTCAACCTTGGCGAGTAAATTTCATTGGGCCACAGAGACTCTGCTCTGAATCTCCATCGCCTGGGACTGGAACATCCCGATATCTATCACTTTACTTTCAGTGATTTCCACTCTAGCCTGTAGTTGTTCGATCAAATCGTTTTGCTGGCTCGCTTGCATTTGACCATTCCGAACCACCAGTTGTGCTTGTTCGAGCTTAGTCTTGAGCAACTCTATCTCACTTTTATCAGCCAACCTTGCTTGCTCTATTCCTACACTCGCCTGGTCTTTGGCAGCCTCCGCTGCTATGGCTAGTCTGACTTCTAGGGTTTTGATGAGGCAATTTTTTTGCTTCAGCTGGTTTTTCAAAACCCCGACTGAAAACTGGTTCGCTGTGGCATATGCCCCTAATGTCCCAGATATTTTCATTGCGAACTGTTCATTCTTCTTGTTCTTCCCATCAGTCATAACTTTGTATTTCTTGATTGTCGATTCCCCTTCCTGATAGAATTCTCTTTTTATCACTTCCTTTCTCTTTTTATTGAAGAAGAACTCATTTGGAGGGAGCTCTTCCACCCTTATAGGCCTCAATTCTTCATTTAAGATCCACCCTGCATCAATATTTCCCTGAGTTGACTGCAAGGGAGTAACTGATGCGATAGGATCTCCGATTTGCTTCGCTGATTGTCCCGGAGTAGTAACCAGAGTCTGCTTCTTTGGCGGGTTGGGAGTCTTTATCTCTGCTTCCAGACTCTTAGTTTGCTCTTCCCCGTCCTAGTATTTTTCTTGACCGGGAGTCTCATCCTTGGAGCCTTCGTCATATTTTTGTTTCACCTCCGTTGTACTCGAATGCTCACCCTGTAATACTGCAGGAAGACAACTGCGTCGATGTTATTGGAATTTTAGAACATCGGCCCTCTCTTCAGGTGCCAAGGTTTGTATCCGAGCTAAAATCTCGGCATAAGATATTGCGCCTCGGAAAATGTCATCCAAGGGTGAATTTTCGTGTTCAAATATCTTGAGTCCGCAACTGGCCAAATGATTACTCACGACCCTTTGTGAATCGTGCTTCTTGAATTTAATAAGGGCCAACTTTAGGTCTTCCAGGGCTGCTGCCTCAGCTTTAGCATGCCCAAAATCTAACAAAGAATATGAATTTAAATGAATAGGAAAAGGTGGCCATACCTTTTTTGAGTATCCCTTAAGCTCCTTGCTTATACCACCGATTATTGTTTGTCTAACAACCTCACGAAAAGCCAGCTTGTCGGGAATGAATAATGGCAATGCATGCAGGGGAACAGAAGCCCCGAAAACTCTGAGATATGAGAATTTGGCTTCTACATACCAGTCAGCTATGCTGCTCAAATTTGTCACTATACTGTCCGAGATCCTGGGTGGCGGGTGGCCGAAAATAGTGACATGCAGCGATACCATCACCCAGTTGAAGATTTCATATACGAAATTTGTCGCTTTGTTTTCCCACAATTTTGAATGATAGACGTGGATGGGCTCGTCCTCTGCTGGATTCCAACTCCAGCTCATTAAGGGAAATGGTGTTAGAAAGCACACGGCGTCCATAATGTATGCAGACATAAAAAATGAAGAAATCTTTCCGCTCTCTTTCTGCGCCCGATACTCTATAACCCGACTGGTCAAGCTATCAGACAACATTTTCACCCAGTCGAAGGAACAACCTTCGGTGAATCGATGTATTAAAGGCACCCATTGAAGAAAGAAATGTGAGGTGTCCTCTCTCCCATATAATCTGCATGTCATCATAGCTACATACTTGAACTGTGGTTCCAAGGAAGCTATTGAATATATACCATGACTGTCTTCCCTGAACTTCGCAGGGTGCGAAACCCAATCTCTTATTAAGATAGACATAGTCTTGTCATACTGCACACATTCCTTCTGTTTGAACTCTTCCAAGAATTCGGCATCATATGTAAGGTCGGACGCTGTGGGAAACTTGTACATAGCTTGCAGATGTTCAGGTCTGAAAGTCTCGATGGTGACCTTCTGCTCATTCATGATGGTTCTAGTTGGTATGTCCACATGGTCTAATGCCCATTGGACCATATCATAAAAGGGGAGAAATCGTGGCCTGGCCACTACTTTATGCATTCTCAATTGAATGACAATCTTATATTTGGTGGTTATGTCGTCTTTTTCATTGTCACTGGAATCATCGGAATAATCCACTAATTCGGCTTGCAGAACATCAGAAACAAACGACCAGTTCGGGACAGTGTCAACACTTCGAGGTGAATTATCAGCGATGTTGTTTGAACCTTGTCCCGAAACCTCAACGTTGGCTTTGGATGCTTTTCGCGGGGCCATGACGGGAGATCCTGCTTTAGCTCTTCTACGCTAAAAATATGTATACATACAGAAGTTAGCTTGCTGAGAAAGTGTGCTCTGCGTAATATAGAAATGAATTCATTATAACGAATAACAACTCTATATATTCGAAAACTCGGTACTTTTTAGAACAGATCTGTCCAATCATGTTTAGAAATAAATTTATCAATAAAAACCCAATCTTTATTTGTCGATTCGCCTTATTTCTAATTAATGCCATAAATTTTGGCAGTTCGAAATGTCAATTGGTGTAAGGAAGAATTCAAACTTCCTCGTAAACTGTGCAAGCATCAAAACATGGGAGATATTGATTTAGCTTAATTAATATGGTTTTACCAAAGTTAATTAACCTTTCGGTACTCGTTGTATCAGGAATTTTTGCTTTAACCCTTTGAACCTCTAACCCCCGAGATTGCGATGATTGATTTTGGTTAATAAAAACGTAATTGTGATTAGGCGCTTAATTAATTACGTAATTATTTGTATTCTCCATATCACAACTTGGAGCTTTGAAGGTAAGTTTCCGAGAAGTTTGCATGCCAAGCTCCGAAAACGTGAGATCGTGATAATACGTTTTAATTAAAAGGGAAGATAAACTCGGATTAAGTGTTTAATTAATTATGTTCATATCTTTATCGTGAATTCGCGAGTTGGGGCTTAGACAATGTAGCTTCTTAAAGAGAAAACATCGAGTGGTAAATTGCCGACAGAGCATAACCATGTCTTAGCTTTTACCTTTAACCTTGACACGGGTTACTAAAATAAGGACTTCGTGGTTTCGGCTATCGGGGTTACGACAATAAGACTTTTGGATTTAGTGAACGCCGAGGCGCGAAAGCCCAATGATGTTTATTCATGATTTAGGAAAATTTTACTCCTGTTACTGCCCTGGGTAAAATTTTAAAGCGATTTTGCCGTTTCGTTGCTCGGGACTTGTGAACTATGTGATATATATCATTCGACATGCGAAATCCCGAGGTAGAACAAAGGGGGAATTTTTTTTGACGAAAAGTAGAACTCGCCTCAAGAGTACAATAATTTTCGCTGCTTGCGTAATAAGACTTCAAAGATTTTGAAACCACAGATGGAAAATATGAAAACCATCTTTCGATTTCGAGCATTAAGACATGAAATTTGAGACAGGCTAGAAAAAACAAAGGCAGATCCAACACAAACCATGTAGAACGAGGTGATGTGGATAAGGGATGTCTAGACATACAGGTAGAGTGAAAGACAAGGATGCATGATATTACCTATGGGTGTCTTTGTAGAAGGCAAGTTGTACTCGTCATGGATGCAAATTTTTCCAAGCCCTTTGTTGCCTTTATTCTTTCTTTTCTTTATTTGTTTTTTTATTTTATTTTTCAAGGACTAACTAGAGGACACTACCTTGGCATGGTGACCAGAGCTAACAGTGTTACCCACAAGCACTTTCACAGATATGATAAGGATGGCTCCTGATGAGACCACCTTTCCCTTGGCCATGCAACCAAAGGTCATTACCCTGGTGTGGTAACCAGATAGTGGCAATGTCATGTTGTTAGGTACCCATGAACATAATAGGTTGGCTCATGATGAGACCTCCTATCCTCTTGGCTAGGTCTTGTTTAGTTATTTTCTTAGGGTCCCTCTTATTTCTTGATGAGAGTCTTTTTATTGCCTTCTTGGGGATCCCTGGGCGAGGCATCTCTAGGCTTTATTTTTATGGATTTTATCTTTTACCAGTTGCTTTTACCTTCTGGGCCTTTAGCCCCTTTTTCCCATGAGATAAGGTGCAACCCCACAAATAGATCATCCTAATGCCCGGACTAGGGGAATGGGACAGATGAGTGGGAGATAAGATGAAAAAGTGATGATATGATGGGAGCGGACGATGGCTCTTCATAAATCCCCTCGGTGGCAAACCAAAACCTATGGGTACAAGCTTGCTAGGACACCCTGCAACTCCCCTCAACAATGGTCAAGTGGGTCAATGTAAGATCCAAGCAGTTGTTAGAAATAAAAGGATTAAGATGCATATATCTAAAGGTTATAATGATCAAAAGTGACACATACCATGATACTCGAACCAATTACCTCATGGAGCAAGAGCCTTCTCCGATACAAGACCAAACCGATGGTGATGGATGTTGTTGCTGCTGACAAGATGAGTCTGATGAAAGAGAAGAAATATGGGCCCTCTAGGGCCATGCTCAGGTCAATCCAGCTCTCGTTATTCCATGTCTAGGACCTGTGGGCCTCGAGACATGATCTCCTAGTTATCCCTAGAAATCGGGGATAACATCTGGCTCCAACTCGGGGACATGTGCTCACCATAGAGCGCATGAGAACCTCTGTATCTCTGGCATAACCTGTAGACCTTCTCAACTCGATAGGGGCATCAATAATAAATATGGGGTGGTATTTCCACCCCACATATACAGACATATATATATATATATATATATATAACTGAAATAAAACAATCAATATGCAAATGTAGAAGAAAACTAACATGAAATGCAAATGGTATAATACACAAAAATGCCTACTTACCTTCACTTACCTTCACTTACCTGTGAAGATAGGTTCCCCCACCTTGGTGGGGTTTAAGGAGGTGCCCATTGATAGGTAATGGGGGCCTTCTTCCTTCCAAAGTGGACAAGTAGTATGAATTATCAACTAATTCCATTCCAACTTTGAAGGGTCCGAGCCATGATTGTGCACTTCCTTTTACATTAGTTGTCTCTCCTTTTTGAGTATCCCACATCCATACCATATCTCCTTCCTTATCCTTTCTGAATTTGTATTTTGTTTTTCCCTGGACAACCCTGGTGTATTGTACTGAGGGAGGTGGGTGGGCTTCTGTCGTAAAGAATTCTTGTTGGGACGGGCGGATTTGTACATCATATTCACTTTTCTTTAATATCTTTACCGTCCCAACTTCTTTGTTCTTGAATTCATCTAGGAGTTGTTGGTATTCTTCTTTCTTGGTCCATTCGATCTGATCAAAGTCTTCTTTCATTGCAAAGGGCATGTCTTCTGGAGAATATTTATGAAGAGTTTGTATCATATCGTTTTGCATTTTGTCATTATTTACTGGATAGACAATATCCTGCACATGGTCCCCAGTTATTGGCACATTAAGTAGACATCCCACCGTTCCATCTTTCAAAGGTAATTTTAAAAAGGTGAGGTCCATCTCAAGGGAACCGCCTATCATTGCGCCAAACTTCCTAGATAATAACATTCCCCACACGTCTGGGACATCAACCACCACAATGTCAATGTGGACTGTTTTTTCTGGATACTCCTTCAGGCGTACCTCAACATTTTCAATCACCCCATGTGTGGGTATTGCTTTGGATTCGAAACCACACACGTTCATGTAAGGCCTAGTGACATTCAAACCCACTTGTTGCATGAATTTAAGCGACATCATGTTTGCACCAACACCTATATCTAGCATGCAATTATTGAGATTTGTGTTGTTTATGGTCAGAGTCATGAAGAAAGGATGGTTTTCACCATATTGGACCATGAAATGATCAGCTTGCAACATAATAGGGGGATCCATGGGTTCATCTAATCCCGAAAAGAAAGTGTCAAATCGTTCCTTGATGGATGGGATCTTGATTGCTTCTCTGAGGGGAACATTCACATGCATCTTTGATAATGCCCCTTCGAAGTCAAAATTTAGGTCAACCTTACCATCTTTGGAAGTCTTGGGAAGAAGTATCTCCAAGGGAGGGTTTTTTGCCTGATCATCAATAGGTTGTTTCGAGTTCTTTCTTCTATATACTTGGACTTCTTGTTTCTTTAGCTTTTCTCATGATTCCTAATCCAGGTTGTTTATTACCACCATCCTTGCTTCTCTGGCTTCTTCCCTTACAGCTTCTTGATGTTCTATATCTGTGATATTTATATGAGGGAAGCCCATGAAGTAATCCATGTTTTTGACTTGTTGATGGCCAGCATTATAAGGACATTCATGCTCCCAATGCACTTCACTGCACTCTAGGAACCAAGTATTTTCATCAACAACGTTTGTAGGTACCAAGGTATTTGGAACTTCATTTTCATTATTTGGCTTGTAAAATTGGTTCCCCTTCTGGAATTGTCCTTTGAACGGGGGCCTGGGTGCTTAGATCTGGGATTTTTCAAGTCTACAATATGGCTCATCATTTCTTCTTGATTCTTTATGATTCCATCCATGGAGGCTTGTAGCTTGTTGATACTGGTACATAGATCTGAAGTAGGCTCAGCGTTGTGTACTATCTTCTGCTTGGTGTCTATTCTCCCCCTTGGGTTAACAAAAGGCTCAATTTTAGATGAAAGGAAGTTTCCTTCTATCTTGGTGGTGAGCTCTTGGGATTCTTGAATGAACTGGGGTTTTTTGTCTCTAAGAAGATATCGTAGTTGGCCATTGAAAGATCTGGTGTAAATATGGACAAGGTAGTCATCTTTCGGGTGATGGATTGAGGGAATTCTTTGTAGCAATGTCTCGAATCTGGTGTGAAACTCCCAAATGGACTCATTCTCATACTTAGCAAGGCTATTTAGTCATGTGAGAAGCATATTAGGGTATTCTTTGATACTCCATCTTTTGAGAAAGGCCTCTTCAAGTCTATCCATTGTTTTGATGCTTCCGTCAGGAAGGATGAGGTACCAACGCCTTGAGGCATCATAGAGAGTAGCGAAGAACAAATTCATGACCAAATCTTCAGCATCATCACTGAAGGGGTGAAGCTGAAAGAATGCCCAAAAGTTACTCATATGCTCTTCGGCACTGATGGAATCAGTACCGATGAATTTAGGCAGCAACTTCTCATTTTTGGGTGGCATTTGCCTAGGGTAGCCTGGTATGGCTGACATGTCTAATGGCCTGAAAAGTGTAGATGACCATTGTCTTTGATTGTTGACTGGGTTCATTGTAGTGGTCTAAGAGGTAGACATGATTCTTAAAGGAAGGCTCTTCTCAAAAAGTGATTTGACAATAGGAGATTTCAAGGGAGGCTTCCTTTTGAAAGACAAAGGAGGATTGTTGAATCTCCTTCTAGTTTGTGGAGTTTCCAAATAGTTTACTTGAAACTACCAAAGAAAAGGGGGGAATAACAGCCTAGTGGAGTCGCAAGGTAAGCTTGTAAGAAAAGGTCTTTGAGTCAAGGCTTACTGAAAAGGTTTTTCGTTTGAGGAGAAATGACTCAGTGTTCCCTGACAATGGCACCAAAATGTTATCGCAAAGTTTGTAGCTAGGTCAAATGGCTAGAAGGTAGAGGCCAAACTAGTGTAACAGGAACCTACCCCACCCAATGTCACCACAATGGGGAGGTTCTTTCTATTCAGGGATGTTAGCCCAGGGGAGATGTCCCTGGTAACCTGGAGTTTTGAAGAGGCCAAAGTATAAAGGTCAAAGTAAAAGTTCCTCCTCACAGGGTACCACCAGGATCAAATAGTCCAGCTAATCAGCCAGTAAAGAAGTGTATGCCCAAATGAGAACACCCGCCCGGAACAAGACAATAGAAAAACAATATATGCAGGCTATAATTCAATGGGTTAGTACTTCATATGACTATCCGATATCAATATATAAGCAATTAAAACAATAGATATCAATGAGATCAATGTCAATTAATATAGCAATGGAATAATATCAATTCATCAATAAATATTGAGATGATGTAGCCAACAATGTTTTTAATCAATCCCTTTACTCAATAAATGCTCTTAAACCATCATCTAATTTCTTATTAAATACATATGTTGCATCAAGATGGAATATCCAAGTATGACTTCAGCCTAATTAGGGCTAGCTAGTTAGTTAGGGTTTCAAATTTAAGAGTTTTAAGAAGTTGTTAGAGCACTATCACTTCAACATTGTGGATCATAGATCAGTGCCAAGGGGTAAATGGAGTCAATTAAAGAGAGGACGCAAAGTTGAAGGGATAAAAGGCTAAGGACGAGAGGGAAGGGTTCTAAGGTGTTGCAATGGTAGGGCCCTAGAATCAAAACCCTAGGGGAAAGAGGCTCACTCTGGTGTTGCTTAAGCAAGGCCTCGTGCTCTTTCCTCCTTCCTTAGGT
>ML795666.1:0-45045 GCA_009831015.1 Picea engelmannii | reverse complement strand
ATATATATATATATATATATATATATATATATATATATATATATATATATATATATATATATATATAAAGGTTAGTGAAGCATTAATATGTAGTAAACATTAAATTTATTATTATTATTTTTAAACCAAAACATAGTCATATATACAAAAAGGAGTACACACATCCCTAATGGAGGATTTCCACAGGGGAAACCAAGACCTCCACTAGCTGAAAAAGAGAATAATAGTTCATTACATTCTGACTTATCAACGTATTGTTCTGTGTACAAAAGGAAATAATTTTTCTTGCTCACAGTCCAAAACATGACATAAGAGCAACATGAAATGAAAACAATCTTATATTAGGTAGTAGGATACAAGAAAGTTTATTTTATTGGTTAGC
Organism: Picea engelmannii; assembly: GCA_009831015.1. Taxonomy (NCBI): domain Eukaryota; kingdom Viridiplantae; phylum Streptophyta; class Pinopsida; order Pinales; family Pinaceae; genus Picea; species Picea engelmannii. The sequence continues at coordinate 44,663 of ML795666.1, read as the reverse complement.
CATCTAGGTCCTTCATTTTCATAGGTTCCTCTTGAGTTGCACCAAAAGGATGGGGGTTATCTTCTATAAAGATAGGATTCGACTGTGTGCCCACAAAACCATGGGAGTACTCTTTCAGTGTCATGGACTCAATGTTTTCACCTTGAACTTGTCTTATCTCTTTTATCTTATCTCATAAGGCAAGTAGAAACTTTGGCACATTGTAAAGCTTTTTTCCATGGTAGCATCCTTAGTCACAGGGCTATATTTCTCATTAGTTGATATCCATAACCACTTGTGGAACTAGCTTCGGATCACCTAATTATAATGGCTACATAATATTACAATCCCTTCATGTTATTTCTCTCTTGCTATGATACTCATATTCTGGTCCTCGTAACCCAAGTTGTGTTTATTGTGAATATTTAGAGTTTGATGATCAATCCTCATAACCCAAGTTGTTACAAGTTGTGTTTATTGTGAATATTTGGCGTTTGATTATCATTTTAAACATCAGATAAATTATTTGTTATAATTTTGTCAAGGATGCTTGGACAATGGAGAATCCATTTTGTGGATATTTCCTTTTTTTCAAAGATGAGAGGAGCATGTAGGTTGTCTAAGATAGTCATATTAACCATGAACATAAATGTGAAGGAGATAAAAGGTGGTGAAACAAAAAAAAATATTGAAAAAATATTTGAACCTTTAAGATTAACCATGAACATAAATGTGAAGGAAATAAAAGGTGGTGAAATATATATATATATATATATATATATATATATATAGAGAGAGAGAGAGAGAGAGAGAGAGAGAGAGAGAGAGAGAGGTTCCAAGTTTTTAAGATTTATTGATTTTCCACTTAGGTAAGGAAGTTGAGAATCTCACTGTAATACCACGTGTTAGATATGAAAATTTTGAATTGTTAGAAAACTTTTTCTAGGTATTATTGAAGATTTTGTATAATATCTATTATTCTAGAATGTATAACATTTTTCTTAATAATAAATATTTAAATTAGAAAGTGATAAATAATAACAGAGCTAACATATATCAACACAATGATGGTATTCCATTCGGATCAAGTGACGCATGGTTCCATTAGCCAAGGCATTATGGTAGTTGGCATGCAAGAGGGTCATAATAGTTCGACGTGGGAGGTCTCCTCAGTTATCTTGACCCCCGTCACCTCCCGGGCTCATTCTCTCTAGACAAGACCATGTGTGCCAACTAGGGATGGAAGGTTGACTGAGCATGATGTGAAAATGACGATGGAGGAGAAGGGGAGGTATGACTTTCAAGCTCCTATGGTGGGTGATAGTTATGAACTCTTCAACGCCTATCAATGACCTAAACAACTCTATCTTAGTCGACATTATGTCTTCATGTGGGAGGAGACTTCTAAAATTTGGTAGGATTTCTCTGAGTTCATTCTTGTTTCTTTTGTTCCGCATTCTTCTTTAGCATGGGGAGGTTTACAGTCTTGGGAATTTGTAGTCTTGATGGCTTGCAGTCTTGGGTCTAGGTATTCATGGCACACAAGAAAAGGAAGGTGGAGTCCTCGGTCAAGAGTAAAATGAGGGCCACCCTTGTTGTTGAAGAAGCAACAATGCATTGTCAAATTGATGTTCGTTTCTGGCTGTAACTGAATCTGAAGACAGAGTGCATTAGTTTGATATACATTATATTTGAAATACAAACAAACAATACAGCCCACCTACAACCAATCTCACATTCCTCTTCTTTCATCTCATTTTATTCGCTTTCATTTTATAAGTAATAATTTTCAGAATCACCATTACTTTACCTGAGTCGTTGTAGTATAGTGGTAAGTATTCCCGCCTGTCACGTGGGTGACCCGGGTTCGATCCCCGGCAACGGCGAGTTTTTTCTAATTCCTTTCTAGGAGATAAAGAATAAGATATCATTGACAGACCTAATTCTCTACACATCTTCACAAAAATCTGGACAAAATCGTTGAAGCACAGTTGCAGGGTGAGTCATTCCTTCCTTGGCCAAATGAAAATCTGGACAAAATCATTGTTTAGACCGCCCAAAAAGTAGAACGTTTAGACTACGCTCAATAGAAAGGAGTCACTGAAGCACAATTTTAAACTGTATTCTTTGGATTCCAGGGTGAGCCATTTCTTCATTGGCCAAATGAGCTTAATGTATAAAACCATGCAATGTCCTTGTTTGCCTCGTCCTCCCTAGTCTCTTAGAAAAATGATTGGAATATTGCCCTCACACTAGTTCCAGGAGGACTAAGGAAGACTTAAATAAAGCATATCCATGCAAGAAACCAACACCTTTACATTAGTGAGGTGGTCTGCAAAAAAAACATGAACTTGAGGAGTTTGTTGGAAAGTTTGCAAAAACATGAATTTGCCGATTTGGTTGGAATATGTAACTCCTCTGTGTTTTAGGTGTAATCACATATGTGGTTGTAATGGTTATTGGTCAATATTAGGAAGAATTGGTATCTACTTAGAGAGTATGTGAGAGATTCTCTCCAACTAGATGATCACTATAATGGTGTAAGATTGAGATATTCTCTCAACTAAATAGATTGCATGATCAAGGTAGTTTGTATATCTTGAATCAGAATTTGTTGTGTTTTTGTGTTCAATTGCATTAATTGAAGATAATTATTAGTGTATTCTTTGATGTGTGTAAATAAGTGCCTACTCTTCTACATTTCTAATATGGTATTAGAGCCAGATTGGGATTGACTCCCAAGGCCCAAGGAAATGGAGAGTAGATAGTCTGAGTGATAATTTGTAGTCTTTATGCATTTCTATTATGGTATTAGAGCTGGATTGGGATTGACGCCCAGGCCCCAAGGAAATGGAGAGTAGATAGTTTGAATAATAATTACGTCGATAGGCGTCTCCCCTATTGGAATCCATGGATTAATCAACCTTTTAATTACAAAATCTAATCTAATGGCCAAGAAATGAAGATGCTAACATATTTTTCGTCTTACACTCAAATCAATGAATGATATTGACCACATTAACTCTCTTGCATTTATGAATTTGTATGTTTATCATGTTTACTTTTTCACTTTTACAAAACATAATTAACAAATTACTACGTTGAATTATCAATTGCCAAGAATCATAATTTAGTAAATCCAAACAAAATTACTTCAATTTTAACATTTAACTCTTTAGTTTTAACATTTACATTCAAACATCAATTTACGTGGTATATCCTTACTTTACCTCTTTATGTCCACCTTTCATATTTACGACTGGATGCACGACAATGGAGGACCAGGTGTTATTTTGGACTGGCGTTTCATATTTACCTAGACGTGGATGTGAGTGGCAATGGAGAACCAGGTGTTATTTTGGAATGGTGTTTCATATTTACCTAGATGCACGTGGAAATGGAGGACCAGGTGTGCATGGAAATGGAGGACCAAGTGTCCTAAGGTGTTATTTTGTGGAAATGGACTGGCGTTTCATATGTACCTGGATGCACATTTCATTTCTTTAATTATTTAATTACCTGTTCATTCCTCATCGGAGCATTCTCATCCTCATCGGAGATTTCCACTACTTTGATTAATTCATAAAGTCGACAATGGCTCGAACTTGCCGACTTCTATTCACCTCGACGACTTTGATTAATTCATAAAGTCGACATTGGCTAGAACTTGCCGAATGAAAATGAATGTTAAAAAATCTTGTCATGATATCGTATACACACATTAATAATTAATTTAGTCCAACATCGTAGAGGGAAGAGACAAATGTTTTCTTTGAAGTGGCATTTATAGATTTAAATATGAATTTATAATTATATTATTTTGGTTGACTTTGTTAATAACCTAAACCCTTCCACGATGCATCTACGTATTATGTATATTGATTAATGAAACATCCAATCGATAGACAATATTAAAAGCACGATGGGTGTCCCCACTACGAAGACAAGAATAACAAGTTAATTCTATGAATTAGAATGGTTTTTATTATATAACATATATTCAAGAATAACAAACCGATTATAAGAAAGAGATTGGTGTCTATCAACCATTTTCAATTGAGATAAAGAAAGTATTTACGAAGTGCAAATATGAAGTATTAAATATATTTGTTTTAAATGTAAGGTGATCTTTTGATGATTTGCAAATATTCAAGATGGACAGAGTTACTGTTATGAATATATTTTATTAATTCAATATTAACAATCGATATTAAGAATTGTTTTTATACCTTCTATATTATTTTTAATAAATGTGTATATAGATTTTATATTATAAAATTTAAAATGATAAAATTAATTTTATATTTTATATTAACTTTATAAAATTTAAAGTTAATATAAAATTACTTGATCAAATTAAGAGAAGCAATAGGTATTATTGAGAAACCTTATAATATAACATTGTTATATTATAATACCAAATTTTATTATCAATTTTAATATAATAATTGATGGCACGAATACTTAAACTTTTTTATTTATATTTTAACTACATTTTTATAAATTTTAAAATTTATAATTTTAAAATTTATATGTCATATAGGTTAAATAATTTTGATTAAATTCTTAAAACTTTTGAAATTTTTATTGAAAGTATAAATTTGATATTTAAAATAAAATGTTATTTTTATATTTTGGTAAATTCAATAAAAAACAAGTGTTATTTTTAAATTAGAATGGTATTTTTATTAAAACAGTAAATTTAATTCTGTAAATTAAATTAAAATGTTATTTTTATATTTTGGTAAATTTTATAAATTTTTATTGAAAGATTAGAAGTATTACCTTTTATTGCTCTTAATTTAGTGATTAGCTCTTTTAAAGTGTCAATTTGTAAGTTAGAAAACATTTGGTATTGTAAATTTATAAAAATTAATGTATTCACATGTTATGGAAGATTTAAGCACATAAGTACTTAAGGCTGAGAACTATGATTATGATTATCGGTAATTCTTTTATATATAAAAATAAATAAAGTGATGGATTGTTTAAATTAATTAAGGTATTGAAGTATTGGTAAGCATGGTTGGGATAAATTATATGACAATTTGAAGGTGTTTTATTGGTTGAATCATATATAATTTGATGGTCGGGATTTGAATATGTTGACATATTCTTCTACACTCGAATTAATGAATGATATTGTCAACATTAACTCCCTTACATTTATGAATTCGTTCATTCATGATGTTTATTATTTCACTCTTACATAACATGATTAACAAAATAGTCAGTACACTTAATTATTAATTGACAATGTTATGAACATAGCCTCGTCATCCAAATGTGACGCAAATATCCATGACAATGGTTGACTATTGATGACCATGGTTGACAAGGGTTAACCATGTTTCACAATTGTTAACCATGGTTGACAAGGGTTAACCATGTTTCCAAAGTTAACCAAGGTCATGCTCAAACATAAGAAACGATGGTCATGGTCAACCATAGTCAATCATGGTAATTTTGAATACTTCAACATTGTATTAATTAATAGTGTATTAAAATATAAATTGATTAATCGATTAAGTTATTAATACATTAATATGTTACATTATAAATTAATATATTAATACTTTAATTTACATATTACATTGTAATAATGTATTATTAATGTTTTAATATTTTAATAATGTATTAATCTATACATTACATTAATACATTAAGTTAATGTAATAATGTATTATTAATGTATAAATACTTTAATAATATTTTTATTAGAACATGAGGAGGCTGAACATTTTCAAAATATTGGGGAAATGGGGCTCAATAACAAGATCATATTATAAACCCATTGAAGGGAACAACATGTCACTAGCAACCACCCAATCTACATCGAATGGACACTTTAATAATGTATTTATTATTGCATTTAATATATTTAATGTGTTAAAATATCTAATGATGTATTTAATGTATTACATTATTAGTTTATTGATGATGATGATGATGATGATTAACGCCCACTAAGACCTAATTGGTCTATCGGAACTTAAGAGGGTAAGTGATTACTTGTGATTCTTTAGAATTTTGTTTATGTGCTCGAAAAGCATTAAGAGAATATTTCCAAGATCACCATACTTTTGTTGAGTTAAGAGGTTAGGAAGGTTGGTAGTGTGATCCATATTTTGAAAATGAGATCTAATATGGGTATAGGTTGGACAATCTAAGAGAAAGTGTTTTTCATCTTCAACCTTCTTAGTGTCACAAAGGTGACACACTCTTTCATCCCATGGCGTTTTAGGAATTGACCAAAGCCCAGTTTCACTATGGAGCTCGTGAGAATCTGTTCTTATCTTAGCAATGCCTATTTTTTTCTTCACACTTGGCAAAATAGATAGATAATTTTGATCTTCTAGATTAGGGTTGATTACATCTTTATAATACCTTAACTTTCTTTTTTCCTCTAGCTCTTTATCACACCACATTTTTTCCTTAAATGTTGATTTGACATTTTTTTAATAGTATCTTTATTTTGCAAAATGGTTTCTTCCATGATTCCTCAATAGTTTAGCCAAGACCAGGCATCTTTATGCCATCCTCGCTTGAGTCAATGGTGGTTATGACTTGATTTTGAAGCAATTTTAGGTAGCCTCTTGTCTTCCATGTTGTTTAACTTGTTCTTATACATTAGGTATCTAGTCATAGCCATGCTCTCAATGGGGGAAAGGATTGTTTCTACGAGGAGGATGGGATAGGGTGTATTTCCTTTAATTTTGAGATTATAGGTTATAAAATTCTTTTGTATTTGCTCTATCTTTCTCCAGGAATCACAAGAGATATTATAACCCCAGACTTCACATCCATAAAGAATAACATGTGTAACAAAAGTCTCATAGAGGAGTTTCTTCTTATCCCAACTCCAAAGATCAGTTGTGTTAATTAATAATTTATTAATGACTTTAATTTATACATTACATTAATGTATAAATAATTTAGTAAAGTATTACTACTTTATCAATGTATTATTTTATTAGTGTATTTATACTTTAGTTTTAATGTATAAATAGTTTAGAAATGTATTAATTAATAATGTATTAATACATTGATTGATTAATTAATACTCTTTAGTACACATTAATACATTAGTGTATTAAAAAATTTATTTATATTTTAATGTATTGATATTTTAGTAATGTTGTTATTAATGCATTAAATGTATTTTTTTAATGCATTATTACTATATTAATGTATTAGTGTAATAATACTTTCACAATGTAAGAATGTATCAATTAAATATGTATAAATGTATTAATTAATTAATATATTACATGATTAATTATTCATGTATCACTTATTTATTATTTTACATTATATGTTAATGTAAATTAATATTTTAATCTATACATTAAATTAATATAATAAAGTATTAATACTCTTTTAATGTATTATTTTATTCATGTATTAATATTTTATTAACTCTTTAATATATTTATATTTTAGTAATGTATTATTTAATTAAATTAATACATTACAATATACATTAATATATTAACATTAATGTTATTCATAGTTATCACCATGAAACACCATGGTAGATTATGGTCATTTTTAATATACATTAATATATTAACATTAATGTTATTCATAGTTATGACCATGAAACACCATGGTAGATTATGGTCATTTTTAATGAATGTATTAAAACATTAATAATATATTATTAATATTTACTTTATTAATGTATTAATACTTTATTAATATATTAATTAATATTGTATTAGTGTGTTAATTAATTAATAGATTACATTATTAATATACTAATACTTTAATAATGTATTACTAAATACATTAAGGTCAATGCATTACTACTTTATTATTGTATTCATACTTTGGTACTGCATTTATTAATGTAATTAATGTACTAATACTTTAACAATGTGTTAAGTAATATTGTATTAATTAATTAATACATTAATAGATAATTAATTTATATACATTAATGCATTATTATTATATATTACATTAATGTAATAATTCATTAATTATATATTAATATATTAATGATTCTCCCCAAGCATGTTGGTCATCAACTAGGTATTATTGTATTTTTTGAAACTTTAATAATTTATTAATGTATATATGTTTTATTAAAATAAATCACAAATTGATACAACTTACCTCATAGAAGCAAAGAGGCTAGGAAAAATAATTGATCATAAATATAGGTTGATCTGTGTTAAAGTAAGTTGTAATGACCATAAATATAGCATACTTAGTAAATCTCTGAGCTTAAAAGGGTCAGGAATATTTATAAATGAAGACCTTATTCCTGAAGACCAAGCTAAATTAAGGAAGGAAGTTCAAAAGGTAAAAGAAGCCAGGAAAGAAGGAAAATGGGCAATAATTAGAAATCGAAAAGCTATTGTTAGGGATAGATACTAGAAGGATAATAATAAATAGGAATTTGGGACACTTGGGATCCTTTTTTGGAATTTGTGTGGCTTTCCATGGCGCAAAGGTCCTATGATAAGTTGTTGGATCCCGAGTGATATTGATATTATCTGTCTAGCTTAAACTTGGGAGCATGAGGAGTCTAAGGTCCCTAACATGGAAGGATTTGTTTTGTGGTCAACATGGAACAAAAAATCCCACCCTGGAGGGATAGGAGGCATAGCTTGTTATATTAGAAAAATCATTTCTCCTCACATTCAACTTCATAAGATTGACCCTCTTAATCAATACATTTGGATAGAAATTTCAGACACCAATGCTAAGAAGATGTATATAGCAATTTGTTATTTTGCACCTATTAATTCTACTTTTTATAAGAAAAATAACCTAGATAAAAATTGTCCCTATAATAATTTAGAACAAGAGATTTATAATTTGAAAAATGAAAGTAATATCCTCCTGCTAGGAGACTTTAATGCTAGGACTGCAACTAAACAAGCTACTATTTTAAGTGATGACTCCAACCATAATCCTGTATGGCTAGATGAGGACCTTGTTTTATCTAATAGCTACAAAACAAGATTTGAAGACCTAATTGAGAATTTGTTTGGTATTGAGTTGGTCAAGCTCTACAGCTCTCAAGACCTAATAATTTGCAATGGAGTAATGAAGTGGCCAAACTCCAACTAAGTGACTTGTATTCATGGGCTAGGTAGTAGTGTTGTAGATTATGTGAAATCTGATATCCCCATTTCCAACCAAATAACAACTTTTGACCTTTTAAATGACCATGAGCTTGACTCTGATCATAAACCTTTAACCCTAACTCTAAAATTCTCCATGCATAGGAGCACCATTGAAGAGAATTATAATAATAAAAGGAATTTGCGCTTGGACAAAAGTAAATTTGAAATTTTCTTAAAGGATTTAAATAGTAAATTAAACCTCCTAACTTATAAGGACAACATTGAAGAACTCTATCATAATTTTACAACTACCCTTTCCACTTCTATTAAAAATTTCTCTTTCAAGGTTTCCCATAAAAAGAATAATAGAACAACCAACCCTTGGTATGATAAAGAATGTAACATTGCTAGGAAATCCATTAGGGATGCTTCTAATGAGCCCTTAAAACTAGATAAGATCAATACGTACAAAGCCCAAATTAAAAGGAAAAAAGATACTATATCAATAAAAGGCAAGAGCAACTTTCACAACTATACAAGTTGGATCCTAAGAAGTTATGGAGCCAAATTCTAAAATGCAATACTAAAGAAAATAATAGGATTCCCTTAACGGATTGGAATTCCTACCTTAAAAATCTTTACGAGTTCCCTAATGCCATCAACATTGTTCCTATTGTCCCTACAAAGGAAGAAGTTTTTTCTTTAGATGACATAGAGTTCGAGGTTAAGTGGCTCACAAATGGGATAGCTAAGGACATTAAAGGCTACCAAGATGAAATTTTTAAAATCGGAGGGACAATCCTTATCCCTCACATACACAAGCTCTTCAACTTAGCAATCAAGCAGGGCTTCCATAAACCCTAGACGCAAAGCCTCATTGTTCCTATTTTTAAAAAAGGGGATAAAAACATTCCCTCTAATTATTGGACCATTATGATTAACCCGATTTTAGCCAAGCTTTATGGAATTATTTTGGAAAAGAAGATTAGCATTTGGATAGAAAGTCATGGTAAAAGAGATAAAGGCTAGGACAGGTTTAGGAGATATCATTCAACTATGGACCATCTTGTTACCTTTAGGATCATTACAGAGGAGTTCTGCAATACTAAAATCAATCTCTTTTGTTGTTTTGTTGACTTTAGAAAAGCTTTTGACATGGTTCCTAGGAAAAACCTTTGGAATAGGTTGGAAGAGATAAAAGTGCCTCTCGAGTTGAGGGCGGATTCAATAAGGATGTATGAGAATGTTATTGATAGGTTTAAAAACACTGAGGGCTGATCAAAAGAGATTAACTGCAATGTCGGAGTCAAACAAGGTTGTCCCTTGTCCCCTACCCTTTTTGGCATATACATTGATAAGTTAGAAGAATGCTTGGAAAAAGCAGGTTGTGTCGGCCCTACTCTCACTAGTATAGTCATCAATCTTCTTCTTTATGCCGATGATATTGTTCTTATGGAAATGAGTCCCCATGATCTTGAAAACCAACTAAGAATCCTCAAGGACTTTTGCTCCAATATGGGTATGACTCTTAATACTAATAAGACTAAGGTCATGATTATTAAATCCAATAAGATCCCTTATGATACCTTTGTATACCTTTGTAAGAGCTTGCCAAGGAAATGGAAATAATGATCCCACCTCCACAATCATGGAAACTAACATAACTTGAAAAGAGAATGGAAAACGGTTGTTACCAGGTCGAGAGATTGAAGCCCATGAGCAATTAACAAATTTACAAATTGACCAACAGACTCGTTGCACATCATGTTGCTCAACATTATGGTCTGCAATCAATGGTGGCGATTGACTTCCACTTAACAGATGCCTCTGGTTCTAGGATCATTGCTTATAAAACATCTCAAAGTGGGTATCCAATGACTCAGTTGGCTAACATTCCTGTAAATATATCTCGGGATGAGAAGACTAATGATGCAAAATCTTGTTTTTATATGAAAAATTCTTTGACATCATGGCTTTGACACTCTGGACTATCACAACACCAACAAGGCACTTGTTTCGTAGTGGACATTTTCTTGGTTCACACTGCCAACGAGGGTTCTGCGTGGACTCGAGCTTTGAATATCCGCCTCATGCGCAAAGAAAAGACTATGATTATGAACAAGTCCTCCCTCTCTCGAAGATGTATAGGATTTGAAGGGATGAAAATATCACAAGATTGGAACTCCTTATATCGAGGTTTAGAATTAGTAAAACAATGAAAGATAATAAGTTATTTTAGTTAGCTAAATATAACTGAGATTTAGATTATATTATATTTTATTTAGAATTATTATCAATCAAATTCCAGTTCACATGGCATTGTGTATGTTAAACATAGGATTGTATGATACATATTTCATTTGTTCTATTCATGTTTTTAGTTATATATTATTTTTGATTTCATGGTAAGTTGACTTCCATTTCAAAACATGATTTTAATTATAGTTCAGGACACTAATAATAAGTGAAAATGGTGACGGTGTGTATATGTGTCTGTAATTTATTTATAAATTTAATTTAAATTAGTGAACTGAGGTAATAAAGAAATAATAATTATGTTGATATTAATAATATTACAATTTTTTATTGGGAGTGGTAGGTGTGGGGGACCATTTTTAATTTTGAAGGACATATAAGGATGTTTCTTGTCCAATGTATCTAGGTCATACCACAAACAATTAAGTAGAGGCCCTAATAGGGCACCAAGGTTTGTAGTTGTTAAGGGAGTGTTCCATGATTGAAGTAACTATAAATGAGGACTCCTTGTTCATTATTAGTGCTTTGAAGCACAATGAAAACCTCTCATCACCAAAAATTACAAGAATTGTTCAACAACCAATTCGATTGACCTACACATTTTAAAATATCCCCATCTACCTGGTAGAACACTCTCTAAATTTTGAGGATCATGGTGAATGTTGAAGCCACTATTGCGAAAGCAAAACTGCCCCTTAAGGAACGGTGGGTTAGGAGAGATTTTGAACCCTTACTATGATGTTTTTAATTTGGTGGTTTAGGGGAGATTTTGAACCCTTATTACAATGTTTTAAAAAAATAAAGAGTAAAATAAGAATAAGGGAAATCCATCTCCCCTTCCTGTCACATCAGAATTTTCTAGATAGGAAGAGGTATTAAATCCCTTCTCACACCCCTCCAATTACACATCACATCAATGGATGATACAAACCCTATCCATCTCCCCACACGAGAGTATTAATATTTATCTCTAGCATTCCTTTCAATGATTTCGTATATCAAGAGATTTAATGGTGATTGATATATGAGAGAATTCCTACAATGATTCATTGATTTTCTCTTCTCTCTTGCAATTTTTATTAGTTTTTATTTGAAATGAAACCAACAAATAACATAATTGCACCGGTGGTATAGTGGTAGAACAATACCTTGCCATGGTATAGACCCAGGTTTGATTCCCGACTGGTGTAATTTCAACATTTTTTAGTTTTTGATTTTAGCTTTTAGGGTTGTTCGTTGAAGTTATGAGACCCCGAATAGATCTTAGAAAATACTCTAACAAAGAATTGCAGTGTCAATAGGGATGATTGAGACTTGAAAATACCAGAAGTACTATGGGCATATATGACCACATGTAAGAAGTTGACAGGAAAAACACCATTCATATTGGTGTATGGGAAGGAAGCAGTAGTACCATTAGAATTTTTGGTACCTAGTCTGCATGTAGCAACAATTACCAACATGACAAAAATAGGCACAATACAGGAGAGGTTAAGTCAATTAATGGAAATGGAAGAGGACAAGATTCTGGCAAGATTTCACCAAGAAGTACAAAATGCAAGAGACAAATCCTGACATGATATACATTAAGAAGAAAAGTTTAAAGGAGGGGGACCTAGTCCTTCTCTATGACAGTAAATGTTTTCAACATCCTGGTAAGTTTATAATGCATTGGATAGGGCCATATGAAGTAAATGCTATCACATATGGGGGATTTGTGTATCTAAAAGATTTGGGAGGAAGAGAACTCAAATGAATGATCAATGGTAGTCGACTGAAACTGTACAGGGACATTCGAAATACTAACCCTTAAAAATCACAACGCAGTGAGAAAGGCATGTATATAGTTGTTGGAAGTAGACCAAAGCGGAAAGAATGGTTATTTTGGGAAAGAATGCATGCACAAGGGAAGCGACAACTGGAAGGAAGAGAAGCACATGTGCATGCATGGAAGACCTAACAATGTTAGGGTTAGGGTTTTTGCAATACATTGTAATGGTTGGAGAGCCAGAAATGTATAAATATAGATACCTAGGTCTCATAAAAGAAGACCAGAGTTAGAAGGGATATAGCGAGTCTAGAGGAGGAGTCCTGTTTTGATAGCTAGTTGTAATATTTTTATATACGACCTAATTTTGTAAGATGTTGAGCTGGAGAGGAGTAAGGAGGGTGGATCTTGAGGATTAGATCACAGGCTGAGGATCCTGGAGTGGTCTAGTCCACCTCATAATAGATCTTGACCCGTCTGGAAAGAATTGTAAAGAACGCAGTGTTGTAGTTTTGGAACTACTATAATAAAAGAGCTTGAGAGCCAGATATTTGTGGACATATCCCAAGAGGGGGTGAACCACAGTACAACCTAATTTATGTGATTGAATGCATGTGTTTCTTTACTATTTTAAGTAGTTGTTGATATGCTAAATGAATGAGTTGATTATATTCCATGCATAATCGTGAATGATCGTTTATTGCGTTAATAAGTTTAAATGGAACTCTCAGTGCACACTTCTTAGATATCCTCTCAATCCTAGACTACAGACACTTGAGTACTACAGTCACCCATTGGGACTATCTCGGATGAGACTGCGCAGTGCGCTGCGTTGCCTTCCGGTTTACTAGGAGGGTCGATAGTTTTAGAGGCTTTGTTGAAACCCCAGTAGACTTGAACCCTGGGTCAATCAAGTTGAAGATATAAAATCAGACATATAAATAGTAACCAACAAATGGTTCTATTGTTGTTGATTGGAAAAATACAAGATTGAGTAGATGGGATCTATTGAAAATTTGTAAGATCTGCGGAAGGTAGTTCAAGAGAATACTAAAGTGGATGAAGAAAAGGAGAAAAGAATGAGATGCTAGAAGGGGATGTTGATACTATGGAATCCCACAAAAGCAAAGATCGAAAGCTGGATGAATACAAAATAGTTTGAATTTGCACAGAAAGATAACAAAAACCCTAGAGTAACACCACACAAATATCTTGAGAAATACATGTTTATTGATTTGCATGAAGTCGTTTTCGGTGAATTTCCACACTTATTGCAGTAGTGGATATTAAGGTTGAAAGATAACCACGCAACAAATCGGATATGATAGTTAGAGTGGAACCTGGTTCAGATTGAGCAGTTACAGCAGGTGAGAAACAAATTCACCCATGCAGTAGATTTCTGGCTCAATAGTATTGTAGCAGGCTTTATAACAGAATTTGCAGTCGATACGACGAAGACGTACAACACAGCAGAGAAAGAGTTTCTACGTGGGCCTCGAGGAAGGTATATTAGATCGTTGTATACTTCTATTAAGATATTGCTATACAACAAAGGTGTAATGAAAATGGAGTCTGAGAACTAAACTTCACTGCGTGCATGGGGGAAGGGGGGAAGCACTAACAAAAAAAGGAGAAATGGAAGGAGGAGTGGATAAGGGAAAGAAGGAGGAGCCCTTGGACCCAATCATGATGGATAATGACCAGATCAAGCAAATCATGTTGATATATGGAAATATGTGTAGTGGAGTACCCTACCAATACAAGGTGAATACTAAGAAGAGAGTCGTAGCCGCGAGGGAAGGTTTGGTGAGTGATGAAGAAGAGGTATAGGATCTCTGGGATGTGGAACAGATTGAGGAAATACGATGTGCAACATATGAGAGGAAAACAAGAGGTCCAAGAGCGGGAAGAGAAGGCAACAATCCTATCCATATTAATCTCAGTGTGGAACCCATAAACCCATGTGCAACTAATACACCAAAGAGAACACCACCATTTAGACAACTGAATTTTGGGAGAAGAAAGACAATAGGAAGTAAATATACACAAGGAACAACAACTGGAGGAGCCAGTTCAGGAAACACTAGTCAAGTATCTACACTGTGCGAAGGTAGTAGCTTAGCATTCAGGATGGCAGGACACGATCCCACCATCATGTTACCATAATTCAAAGGAGAAGCGTCGAAGGACCCGGAAAAACATTTTTTTATCTGTGAAAAGATTTGGGAATCAAAACAGATCATAGACGAAGATACTAAACTTGCACAACTAGAGATTACACTAAGAGATCACAAACTGGATTGGTATATGAATTTAGCTGCAAACAATCCACCAGGGACAACCAAAACGATTGCAGACATCAAGAAATTGTTGATAAATGAGTTCTAGAAGACAAGTTCAGAAGATCAGTACATGAACGAAATTATAGAAATTAGACAGAATCCAGGAGAATTCGTATGGGATATTGACCAGAGATTGAAGTGACTGAAAGGAAAATTGAAATATATCATGACCGATATGCAACACAGGAACTTGTTCGTCATTTCACTGTTACCATGCTTAAAATACCCATTATGACAACATAAATTTCAGACACAGGTAGAGGCTCTAAAGGCATCCCTACAACTGGAAGAAAACCAATATCAACAGATAGATCCAACCATCGAAGAGTTGAAGGAGGATTTGAAGAAATCAACATTCTAGCTAAACCAAAACAAAAGTAAGGACAAATGAGAAGTAGTTTGGTGTACCACATGCATGACAAAAGGAAACCACAAGAATGAATGTCCAACATTTGCACAGTATATGGCAGCAGGAATGCCAAATCCATTACCAACAGGAGGAATATGGTACGAAATTTGTAAGAAACCAGGCCATGATCCATATCAATGCCAAATGATGCATAAATACCAGACTATCCCAAAGAGTTCATATTGCAACTTTTGAAAGTCAATGGGCCACGATGACAAAGATTGTAGAACTATGGATTTGATGCGAGAGAGGGCATCATACACATATATTTTGCAGGATGAAATGATGATTGGGAAAGCCGCACCACAGTTCAACCAAGTTCCAGCCCCATACAACACTGCATTGCAGTAGTATAATACTGCGCAACAACCATATAATATTGCGCAACCACAATACAACACAGTGCAACCTCAGTACAATACCGTGCAGTACAATCAGGCGCCTCAGTATAACACACCAAGATGAGATCGATCTAGGTATAGAGGTGGAGGATGAGCAAGAGGAGGATTTGGAAGAGGTAGAGGACCAGTGGTATGTCACAACTGTCAACAACCAGTAAATTATGCACGAGATTGTCCACTTCCACCAACAACTTGTATGTATTGTCGCTCATTAGATCATGACATGGAAGAATGTCCTACGTTACTAGGGAAGATCCAGGAAAAGAGGAATCAAAACAACCAAAATGTTTAATGGATTTCAACCGACGCAAGGGATGAAGGAAGAAAAATAAACATAGTTACGCATGGAGGAGATAAAATAGGAAACAATGCAAATCGATAAGATCCAGTACAACACCAGTGGGTGAAAAAGAATGTCGAACCAAGAAGATAGATTGACGTGCAGAATGAGAAGGACACATTTAGGCAAGCCAAACAAGAATTATTGAAGCAAGACACCGTGTCGACTTTGACTGCACAACAAAGCAAGGGAGAGCCAGAGTACGATATGCCTCCATCGTTGGATCATACCAAAGAAATGCAGCCCCAGGGACAAGTAAGTACAATCAAAGGATTTTTACAATCATGTGTAAAACTAGTGAATGATCCATCCGTTGTCAAAATATTGCAAAATATATTAGAAAAATGTAGCATAGAGACAGAAGGAAAACTAGAACAAAAAGTAGTCAATCACCTACATACAAGGAGACGAACAAGTAGGGAGTTCAGGTTGAATGCCAACATCAAATATTTCAACATGGGAGATATCATACTGGATCTAGGATCCGAAGTCAATGTACTACCAAAAAATACATGGAAATGTATGGGAGAGCCCAAATTAGGATATTCACGTGTTCAACTGAAACTAGAAAACCAACATAGAGTCCTACCACTTGGTAGACTGAAAGGAGTAATAATAGACCTGGATGGAGTCCGCACTAAATCATACTTCGAGGTGATTGAAATAGTGGACGACACTACACCATATCCAACATTGCTTGGCTTGGATTGGGCATTTGAAAACCAAGCCATAATCAATTTAAAGACCTAAAAAATGACATTTGAGTCAGGAGAATATAGGGTTATCGCACCATTGGACCCATCTGAAGGAGAAAGGTTTGTAGAACCTACTTTCTTAGACTTAGAGGAAATTAACCAGTTGTACAGAACAACTGCGTGTGATGAGGATTATGTAAACCCAACTGTAGACATGATACTCAGTTGGTGGAGAATTACTTCATGTGTGATAGACTCAGATATAGGTTTAGAGAACTGGAAACAAAGGCTACATGAAGTTTCCACAAGAAGGTGCAAATAATAGACCACGCAGTAAGATGGGTAGGCACGGAGATAAGGGAACCACCCAGTTTCCATGGAGTAAATGATCTATAAGTATTTTTGGAACTATATGAGGATAAAGTGTTAGAAAATAAGAGACTCTTAGCACTCAAGGCCACACCTGCAAGATGGTGGAGCACACACAAAGAAACAATCACATATTGGTACCAATGTAAGCGGCTACTGCGCATAAGGTTTGATGCAGAAAAGAAAAGAAACAAGCAACATAAGTACGATGGATAGGGGTCACCAGTGGAACACTTGGAGAAGTCCAGAGCGATGTGGAAAATGACACCCCTAAAGGAATTGCCTCATCATTTCGTACATACTTTAGAGGGAATACCAACAAACTGGTACACAAACCAAGAATTGTGCAGATGAAGTGTGAGCTAGATAATATTGCAACAAAATTTTATAGTCACTTTCTCATTCGAGCATGAGAACCCCAACATAGATGAAACACTTAAGCAGATAAGAGGGGTGATATTCATTAAGGAACCAGAAGTCAAATTCATAACAGAAGAACAACATCAGAACATACAGACAATAAAAGAATTGGTGTCATGCTACCATGTGCAAGAAGATGCACTAGATGAAGACGATCCACACAATATCCAAATCGAGGAAGAAGAATGCAAAAGAGAAGTGGAAGGTCCACCTATAGAATCAGAAGTAATTGTTGCGCCGATCAAGATGAAGAAAGTCAACATTGGGACAGTTGAGAATCCTAAAATGGCCAGCATTGGAGACTACTAGGATGAGAAAACAATAGAAAGAATAATAGAGTTACTGCACGAGTACATCGATCTGTTCGCCACAACATTTACAGAAATGAAGCGTATAGTGGGAGATCTAGGAGAAATGAAGATACCACTCAGATTTGAAGCAAGACCGATCAGACAATGACCATACAGATTAAACCTAATATATAAGCAGAAAGTTAAAGTTGAGATCGATAGAATGCTCAAAGTCGGAATCATAGAACCTATGGAAGAATCAGAATGGGTAAGCCCAATGGTAGTTCAAGATGAAAAAAAAAGTAGGATAAGAATATGCGTTGACTTGAGGAAGTTTAATGATGCATTCCTACATGACCTACTCCCTACACCTTTCACGGATGAAGTGTTGGAGAACGTAGGAGGTCACAAAGTTTACTCATTCACTGATGGATTCTCAGGCTACCACCAAATCAAGATAAAATGGGAAGACAGATACAATACCATGTTTTCTAGAGAATGGGGATCCTACCAATACACAGTCATGTCGTTTGGACTAAAGAATGCACCAACAATATTTTTCAGAGTAGTCATAGCCGCATTTAAGGAATTTATCCACCAGTTTCTAGACGTATACTTGGACTATTGGACAATCTATAATTTGTTGAAAGACCATGTAGATGTCTTGCGGCTGATGTTAGAAAGGTGTAGGCCATATAGTATTGGAACACCGTTTGGGATACTATTGGGCCATATAGTACGCAAACAAGGTTTACTAGTAGATCCTGCAAAGATCGCAGTAATTGTTAACTTACCACCACCAAAGACAGTCTGTCAACTAAGAGAAACATTGGGACACACAGGATACTACAAAAAAATTATAAAAGGGTATGTGCAAATCACCACGCCAATAGAGAAATTGTTAAGGAAAGATACAAAGTTTCAATGGAATGAAAATTGTCAACATGGTCCGGATATGTTGAAAGAAAAAATGGTCACCGCGCTAATACTAGTATTTCTAGAATGGGAGAAGACATTCCATGTCCATGTAGATGCATCAAGCATAACACTTGGATCTATTTTGGCACAGCCAGGAGCAGGAGATTTGGATCATCATATAGCGTTTTCGAGCAGAAAACTATTAGAATCAGAATAGAACTATAAAACTATAGAGAGGGAAGGCATAGTTGTGGTCTATGAACTATATAAATTCAGACACTACTTACTGGGAAAACATTTTAAGATGTTCAAAGATCACTCATCCCTTAAATACCTAGTCAACAAGCCAGTGTTGGGGGGGAGAATCTTCAATGGTTACTATTGTTTCAAGAGTTTGATTTTGAAGTAATAGTCAAGCCAGGGAAGTTGAATGCAGGACCTGACCGCCTATCAAGGGTCACAAATGGAGAAGAACCTACAAATTTAGAGGAAAACTTTCTGGACGCAGAGTTATTTTTAGTCCAGATCATTGATGAATACTTTGCAGATATCATCCAATAATTGAGTATAGGTACCGCACTATATTAATATAACACTGCACAGAAGAAAAACCTGTTAATTTAGGCTGCAGACTATTAGTTGATTGCAGGGCACTTATACAAAATGAGAGCAGATAGCATCTTGCGAAGATATGTGCTAGAACATGAAATACCAAGGGTTTTAGCAAAAGCCCACGAGGGAATAGCAGAAGGACATTATGTAGGCAAAGCTACCATGCAAAAGTTATTGTGCACAAGACTATGGTGGTCGACCATTCACGATGACTCAAAAGAGTTCTTCCATAGATGTGATGTCTGTCAGAGGGTTGGTAAACCCAATAGAAAGGACAAGATGCCATTGCGACTACAAGTAACGTTGTAGGTACTCAACAAATGGGAAATTGACTTTGTGGAACCAATCAACCCACCAGCAAAACGAACAAGAGAAAGGTACATTATTACCGTGACAGTATACCCGACAAGATGGGTGAAAGCAGCACTAATGAAGGATTGCAGTGTAGAAACAACAACACGCTTTCTATTTGAACAAGTAATCACTAGATTTGGTTGCCCAAGAATTTGTTGAAATATTGTAACTGCAAAGAGTATTCTACTTATTATTATTGTTATTTGAGTCATTTATTTATAGATGAAATCCCCTTTTATGGATTGATCATGTCGGGTATTGTAATTGATCAAATCCCCTTTTGCGGACTGGTCAAACCCTCATTATATAATGTAAATTAAGAAGTCGTCCCCAGGCCCAATTAAAGTGGTTTTAGCCACCCATAAGACAAGTCGGCCCTACACAGTGAAGAGACACCTTTTCAGCACCTGCCAGTTTGTATAAATAAAGGAATCCACCACCTCATTATCACACTCACTCAACTCACTCATCCAGTGCGCAAGTTTGAAGGAAGTTGCAGTTGCCAGTTGTCGGAAGAAGGAAGAGAGAGAGGTGCATTGCTCAGTGTTGGATATTCTCTAGTGTTTGGTTTATCGACTTGGCATTATATTGCCTATCTATATTAAGGAAGTTTTTGTTGGGTTTTCTTCCCCATGAGGGTTTCCTAGGATAAATGTTGTGTATCATGTGATTATGTTTCTCTCAGTGATCCTACATATGCTATTGTTATCTAGTAAATAGAAAAGAAACCTAATAATAGCTCAAAAAATAACATGGTATCAGAGCTAAGCTAAAGAGAGCATCTTTCACTAAACAAGCAAAAACGTCACTGTTGTCGTACAAGAAAATTAGGGATTTTTGTTGGAGAGGAATTTTTGCCTAAAAACCATCTAGAAAAGTGTGCCCTAACCTAGTGAAGCTTTTGGCATCTTGAGCGCACATTTTTAGTGGATAGAACTCTCAGAAAGTGAAACCCTAGTTTTCACTGGTACCAGAAAACCAGAAGTACTAGAAAACCAGGAAACCAGAACCAATACCAGAAGTATCAGTCTAGATTTTCGCAAGCTCAGTTTCAAGGGGTAAAATTTGGATTTTTAGAAAACTGACTGCACCAGCTTACTCGTCTCATCTCAATGCATCTAGCCCCTGGATCAAAATTTCAAAATTTGAAGTTTGAAAAATTAGGGTTTCCTCATAAAACCCTAAGTTGCAGTTGCAGTTGCAGTTTCAGAATTAGTTGCAGTACCAGTTGCAGTCACCCTTCAAATTTTATAAGGGAGAAGGGGTCTCTTTCCATAGATCCAAAAGGATCTTAAGATCTAACACATTCAAAGGCATAATGCAACCCAAGTTTGATTATTCTGATATGCATCCATTTGTTATGACATTATTTTGATCTAGGTTGCATGTTGAAGCTATGACCATCATTGATGCAGTCGCACTTGCAAGAACGTCCAATCACAAAATATTCCCTTCTTTCACACGGCCCGAAGAACTCTCAACAGGTTCTTCTATTTCCTTATCAGAAAATCTGCACCCACAACAATCTTTGTGCGATCCCCTCTTTGAAAATCGGAGGATCGGAATTCACGACTTCGCGAATCCAATGGTCGGGAGTAGGCCTCTTGAATCTCCGAAACCCGACGACCAGTCAACGCTGACCTCTTCCTATCGGGATTTTCCTTATCACGATTTCAACACTCGCGATGTCGAGTAACTTGTTTTACCGACTCCCGATCCGCGATACACCGAAACTCCGACACACATGCGAGTTTGACCTTTCAACGCTTTCACCTCATCGACATTCCAAATTTTTCAATATCGCGAATCCTGATGCGATTGTTTCGGGACTTCTCGCCACGAAACCCCGAAATGGTATGCCACCTGTCCACTTGTCGACTCCACTATGGCCCCACACTTTCCTTTAACTGTCGGGATATCGTGTTTCGCGATTTCGCGATTCCCATGGAAATAGCTACGGGAATTCACCCTACGAAACCCCGATACATGATTCCACGTGCAAATCCGATAGTCCCTGTGACTCGGATCTACAGTCCTGCCCCTCTTGAACTTTTCACCTTGGGAATACTTCACTGTATCTCCCCTGCACCTCTGCGAGATCTAACAGCCCATGGGATGTCACGAATTCTCCTCAGAGAATACCGACCGTTCGTCTTTCCTTGGTGATTTTCAGCGAATGACCAAGGGTCCCTCCGTAGAACTCATCCACCTGCAGCGTAAACTTACGATGCTTGCTTCAATATTCAAGGCACAACCTCTCTGCATTGTCCTTCAACGAATTCGAAATCCCTATCCTTCCTGAGCTTCCTTGTAACTCTGAGCCTTTGAAAAGACTCTTGTGTGCACTCCTTGCGGTTACCCTCAAACACTTCAAGTGCTTGAATCCTTTCGACTCTATGCACACCTGCAGAAGCAGTCCTTCAACTCTTGCTCAAATTCACAACCCTGAGGCTTAGCTTGGCCTACACACTCCTTGCATGACTCTGGTGCCCAACTGCACTTCTGGGTGAATGAGAACAAAAGCTACCCTATCTGAACCCTCTGTCAACGCAGTCCTTGCGGACACTTTGAATGCACTCCTTGCAGGAACTCTCTGGATCAAATAGAGAAACAATTGAAACTCATTCCGTCTTCCTCTCAGACTTCAAACTCAAACATGAAATCATATGCACAACACATAAAGCAAATGTATAACAGGAAGCAAACATCAAATGAGCATATCATTCAACATCAATACACAGAGAACAAACACAAAACCATGAATTTGAATCAATCTCATCTATTAATCCAAATGTTTGTACATGGGTATTCTTACACAACTCTCTACATGCTCTTGCTTTTATTCCTCTGATAATGTTACAATGCACAATGAGGGTGTCTATATCCCGTTTCCCTCTTGCGCTCCAAAAATGTCTAATCAAGAATTTAATTCTATCTACCTGCATTAACTATCTTAAATGCCTCCTACCTACTAAGGACGAGATCTAAAGGATCAAGGTCCATTTACACTATAAAAGTGTGCTTCTTCTTAATGACTACATTTAAGATTGTGCAACAATTTCCAAGGTGATTTTCAAAATTTGTGTTGGTGTTCGTCCAGTTGTCCTTCGCTTTCGCGTTGGCTCGCTTGATGTGAGAGATGCTCCTACATCATACTCCCTCACTTGAAAACTTTCATGGGATCCTGTCCATGAGCTCATGCATGGTCTATCCATGCTTCTGGATCTCTGCTTCGGTCTCCCAGCTGGCATCTTCAACTGGATGGTTCTTCCATTTGACCAGATACTCAAAGTACTTCTTTCGCCTGGTCCTCTTGCTTACTCTTTTATCTAGTATGCACTCCATCTGTGGCTTATCTGCAAATGGCATCTTCTTTGTCCACTGTATCACTGGTTGCTCATCCCCAGTCTCTACTTCTCCAGCTCTATATGGGTACAAATCCGAGACATTGAATATCGGAGAAATTCTGATCCCATCGGGTAATTCAATCTCATAAGCATTCACCCCGAATTTCTTCAAGACCCTACATGGCCCGATTTTCTTCATCTTCATCTTATTATACATTCCTCTCATGAACCTTTCCTTCCTTAAATATTCCAGAACCAAGTCACCAACTTCAAACTGAAGTTTTCTTCTATGTTGATTGGCTCTGCGCTTATACTCTTGACTTGAATTCTACAATCGCTCCTTCACCTGGTTGTGAAGTTCTTTCATTGCCTCATGAAATATTCTGCACTAGCGCTCCTAGTCGCAGTCTATTCTGAATCCCTCAACTCAGAAATTCCCCTCGGCTGCATGCCATAAACAACTTGAAATGGACTCTTCCCTGTGCTTTTGTTAACTGAGTCGTTATAAGCAAACTCTGTCTGTGGTAGTAGGTTATCCCACTAGCTGTGGTGTTCTGTCACCAAGCTTCTTAGCAAGTCTCCCAGACTTTTGTTGACCACTTATGTCTGTCCATCCGTCTGAGGATGATAAGATGAACTAAATGCCAAGTTAGTTCCCAGCTTCTTCCATAAGGTCCTCCAAAAATTCCCTATGAACTTCATATCTCGATCAGAAACTATGCTTCTAGGAAACCCATGAAGTCGAATGACCTCTTTGAAAAACAGGTTCGCAATGTGAGTCGCATCACTGGTCTTCTGACATGGAATGAAGTGTGCCATTTTGGAAAATCTATCCACCACCACAAATATTGAATCAACACCTCTTTGTGTTCTTGGCAACCCCAATACAAAATCCATGCTAATTGCATCCCACGGCCTTTCTGGTATGGGAAATGGTTAATAAAACCCTGCATTCTGCTTCCTTCCCTTCGAATATTGGCAAATTCTGCACCTGTCTACAAATCTCTTGACATCCACTCTCATTCCCAGCCAAAAATATGACTCATTCAGCTTTGTGAACGTCTTGTCGTGTCCAAAGTGCCTAGCCAATCCTCCACTGCATTTCTCCTTCAACAAGTTTTCCCTCATGGAGCATTTCGGAATACACATTTGATTACCTCTAAACAATAATCCTTCTTGGATCATATACTCCATCCATTGGCTTCTGTCTCTGAGAATTGGATTCTCAGCTGCTTCATACGCTTCCTTAAAATCCTGATCATCAGCATACATGTCCCTGTGATCATCAAAACCCAACGTTTTGACTCTGAACTCCTGCAACAGCAAACACTTCCTTCTCAAAGCATCAGTCGCTTTCTTAGCAGTACCAGAAATATGTTTAATCACAAATGTGAAATTTTTCATATACTCAACCCATTTGACATGTTTATGATTCAACTTTTCCTGTTGAGTCACAAACTGCAATGCATGATTATCACTGTATAATACAAACTCTTTCAAGATCAAGTAATGCCTCCATTTCTTCAATGCCTGGATGATAGCATAAAACTCCTTGTCATAAGTGGAGTACTTCACTTTCGCCTCATTCAGCTTCTCACTGAAATACACTATCGGCCTGTCTTCTTGACTTAAGACTTCCCCTATTGCAAATCCACTTGCATCGCATTTCACCTGAAATGTCTTTTGGAAATCCGGCAACACCAAAACTGGTTGTTCCGTAATCTTCCTTTTCAACATATTGAAACTCTTCTTGGCTTCTACAGTCCAGTGA
Organism: Picea engelmannii; assembly: GCA_009831015.1. Taxonomy (NCBI): domain Eukaryota; kingdom Viridiplantae; phylum Streptophyta; class Pinopsida; order Pinales; family Pinaceae; genus Picea; species Picea engelmannii. The sequence goes on along the minus strand of ML795666.1, from coordinate 19,312 downwards.
AAAGATTTATGCCTTTTCTTCACTGTATCCATCATTGCTGCACTAATTCCACTGAAATTCCTGATGAACTTTTGGTAGAAACTAGCCAATCCATGAAAACTTCTCACCTCAAATACATTCCTCGGTGATGGCCAATTCTTAATCACTTCCACCTTATCTGGATCCATCCTCAACTCATTTGTAGAAATAACAAACCCCAAGTAAATGAGTTCTATCTTCATGAATGAGGACTTCTTCATATTTATCAACATCTTCTCCTGTTGTAGTTTATGCATTACTGTAGCCAAATGATTCAAATGTTCTGCCACTGTTTTACTGTAAACCAGTATGTCATCCAAATACACAATGAAAAATTTCCTGATGAACTCCCTTAGGACTTCCTTCATCAACCTCATGAAGGTACTCGACGCATTTGTTAAGACAAATGACATAAAAAGCCATTCATACAACCCCTCGTTTGTTTTGAATGTTGTCTTCCATTCATCACCCTCTCTCATGCGAATCTGGTGATAACTGCTTTTCAAATCAATCTTTGAAAAATACCTTGCTCCACTCAAGCAATCCATCAGATCATCCATCCTCAGCAATGGAAATCTGTACTTGATGGTTATCTTGTTAATCTCCCTTGAGTCAGTACACATCCTCCAGCCTCCATCTTTTTTCGGACTGAGTACTGTTGGAACAACACATGGACGTAAGATTTCCTTGACTAATCCTTTGTCCAACAAATCCTAGACCTGCCCTTTAACCTCTTCATTCTCTTGCGGCGTCAATCTGTATGCAGCTTTGTTTGTCAAACTGGCTCCTAGTATGAGATCAATATGATGACTCACACTTCTGATCGGTGGCAACGAACGAGGTAGTTCGTCCACTATGATGTCAGCGAACTCTTCCAGCAGCTCCTGAATCTCCTCTGGTAAATCATCTACCCTTGTGCTAGTCAGAACAATCCTCAGCTTTCTGACCACAATGAAGTATGTATCCTCCTTCTTCTTAACCTCTGTAAGAAGTTCCTTCCCACTCATGAGAAGTATTGTGTTGATTATTTCAGGCTTCACTTCCTTATCCTTAATCGGAAGCAACATGTGTGTCCTCCCATTCTTCTCTAGGGTGTATGTGTTCATTCTCCCATCATGAATCACATTCTTGTCATATTTCCATGGTATACCCAGCAATAGATGACAGACATCCATCGGAATGACATCACATAATATCTTATCATTATATCCTCCTATATTGAATTCAACTAAACATTGTTTAGTGGCAGTTACCTGATGTCCTTTCTGTAGCCACGAAACTCTGTATGGGCTTGGATGATCAGTCGTCTCCAGCTTCAGATTCTCTACCATCTCTGTAGATACAAGATTATCCATGATACCACTATCTACAATGACCTTGCATACCCTATCCTTGGTCTTGAAAGCAGTCCTGAAAATTTTGGTCCGTTGGACTGAACTTTCCACCTCCTTCTCGGGTGTCAAAAGGAATTTTCGCATCATCAGCGATCTTCCGCATTCAGCATCTTCCGCTTCAACATCCCGCCTCTGTGTTTCGGCGATGTGAGCTTCTCCAATGTCCTTCTTTTTATCTGCACACTCATAATACTTGTGCCCATTCTTCCCACATGTGAAGCATGTGATTACTCCACCTCTTCCTCTTCCTCTACCTCTAGTACGAGGAAAAGTTTTGTTGTTAGCATAATCTCCTCTCTGCTCAATATGTTGCCCTCTCTGTTCAGCATATTTCCCTCACTGTGAGGTTCCACCTCTCTCTGTTCGAGTCTGAGGTTTCTTCTAGTACTCCTTGGGCTTATGATATTTGTCCTGGGCAACTGCTTTGCCTTTGGGATGACTTATGCCTCGGCCCCTCTGACTCTACTTTCGGCTAAGCTTTTCCTCAGCTTTCAAAGCCATCTGATAAGCATATTCCACCGTTCGGATGGTTACCATGCTCATCTCATCCTGGATATCATATCTCAGGCCATTCAGGTATCTGGCAACTTTTTCATCATCGCTCTCCCGATGACCTGCCCTGATGTTCAGTTTATAGAATTCTTTAGTGTATTCTTTTACTGTCATCAGCTTTTGTCTCAGGTTCTGCATCCTCCTGAACAGAGTAATTTGATCATCTCTGGGGATGAATTTGACTTTCATCTTTGCAATCATCCTATCCCATCTCTTGATATTTTGTTTTCCCTTGCAGTGTCTGTCAGCTTATAGCTCATCCCACCACAATGTTGCATGTCCTTTCAATCTTGTGACAGCATGCTTGACTTTCTTGTCCTCTTCGACATCTTCATAGTCGAAGTATGTATCTAGAGCTCTAATCTAGTCTAGAAGCTCCTCTGCATCCAAGTTACCCTCGTAAACTAGAATTTCCATCTTCGCTCTTGCACCCATCCTTGCAATAGCTTTGATCAAACGCTTGTTTGATGCATCTTCAGTTGCAACTTCTTCTTCACATTCAACCTCCACTTCTTTTTCGAAATCACTTAGATCCCCTGCACTGACTGTGCGTCTTTGTGTTGTCTCCATGTCTTCAAGTCTAGCTCGTAGATCATGCATTTCTCTCTCCATGACTGTATCTGTCATCTGCATTCCTCTTATTCATGGCATTTCCCTATCTTCTGGTGGATCGGGTGTCTGGACGTCCCTTTTCCTGGGTGGCATGGCGAATTCCTCTCTTCTCTACTACAGAAAGCAAAGAACCTTTCTGAGCTCTAATACCAAACTTGATGTGTATCAGAGTGCCCTTTACCTCTTATGCCTCCCTCACCTGAAATATACAGACAAGAATCAGGCTCTGATACCAGACTTGATGCAGTCGCGCTCGCAAGCACATCCGCTCACAGGATCTTCCCTTCTGTCACACAGCCCGAAGAACTCTCAACAGGTTCTTCTATTTCCCTATCGGGAAATCTCCACCCACAACAATCTTCGTGTGATCCCCTCTTTGCAAATCGGAGGATCGGAATTCGGGACTTCGCAAATCCAATGGTCAGGAGTAGGCCTCTCGAATCTCCGAAACCTGAAGACCAGTCAACAATGACCTCTTCCTATCGGGATTTTCCTTATCGTGATTTTGACACTCGCGATGTCGAGTAACTTGTTTTACTGACTCCTAATCCCCGATACACTGAAAATCCGACAAACGCGCGAGTTTGACCTTTCAACGCTTTCACCTCATCGGCATTCTGGAGTTTGCAATATCGCGAATCCTGATGCGATTGTTTCGGGACTTCTCACCACAAAACCCCAAAATGGTATGCCACCTGTCCACTTTCCGACTCCACTATGCTCCCACACTTTCCTTTAACTGTCGGGATATCGTGTTTCACGATTTTGCGATTCCCGTGGCAATAGCTACGGGACTTCACCCTACGAAACCCTGATACATGATTCCACATGAAAATCCGACGGTCCCTGTGACTCGGATCTATGGTCCTGCCTCTCCTGAGATTTTCACCTTGGGAATACTTCACTGTATCTCCCCTGCACCTCTGCGAGATATAACGTCCCATGGGATGTCGTGAATTCTCCTAAGAGAATACCGACCATCCGTCTTTCCTTGGTGATTTTCAGCGAATGACCAAGGGTCCCTCCGCGGAACTCATCCACCTGCAGCGTAAACTTACGATGCCTGCTTCAATATTCAAGGCACAACCTCTCTATTCTCTCCTTCAACAAATCTTAAATCCCTATCCTTCTTGAGCTTCCTTGTAACTCTGAGCCATGGAAAAGACTCTTACGTGCACTCCTTGTGGAAACCCTCAAACAATTCAAGTGCTTGAATCCTTTCGACTCTGCGCACACCTGCAACAACAGTCCTTCAACTCTTGCTCAAATACGCAACCCTGAGGCTTAGCTTGGCCTGTGCACTCCTTGCACAACTCCGATGCCCAACTGCACTTATAGGTGAATGAGAACAAAAGCTACCCTATCTGAACCCTCTGTCAATGCACTCCTTGTGGACACTTCGACTGCACTCCTTGCAGGAATTCTCTGGCTCAAATAGAGAAACAATTGAAACTCATTCCGTCTTCCTCTCAGACTTCAAACTCAAACATGAAATCATATACACAACACATAAAGCAAATGTATAACAGGAAGCAAACATCAAATGATCATATCATTCAGCGTCAATACACAGAGAACAAACACAAAACCATGAATTTGAATCAATCTCATCTATTAATCCAAATGTCTGTACATGGGTGTTCTTACATAGCTCTCTGCGTGCTCTTGCTTTTCTTCCTCTAATAATGTTACAATGCACAATGAGGGTGTCTATATCTTGTTTCCATCTTGTGCTCCAAAACTGTCTAATCTAGAATTTAATTCTATCTACCTGCATTAACTATCTTAAATGCCTCCTACCTACTAAGGATGAGAGCTAAAGGCTCAAGGTCCATTTACATTATACAAGTGTGCTTCTTCTTAATGACTACATTTAAGATTGCGCAACAATTTCCAAGGTGATTTTCAAAATTTGTGTTGGTGTTCGTCCAGCTGTCCTTCGCTTCTGCGTTGGCTCGCTTGATGTGAGAGATGCTCCTGCATCAATTATACTAAACTTTGGTCAAAATTAAAATCAAGGTATTAGATGGATTAAAGTTGAGATCATAGAGTTTATTCTCCAACCCAACCTTCTGTCAAGATAGTATATTGTCCTAGTACAAAGGACAGGTTGAAGAAAGCACTTGTCATCTTGAGTGAAGGACACTTGGAAGAAAAACAACACACACTCATTCTTGAGGACAAGATTCCAGGTTCCAGGTTTGATTAATTAAGTTGATAAGATTCAAATTTGCACATGACAAGTTGATAACTACCCCATTACAAGTAAACACTATAGTTGAGGTAGCAATCTTTGAAAAGCATTATGCTTGGTAGCATGTGAGCATATTGAGATAATTGCTTAATGTAATCATTTACCAGATACAAATAACATCTCCTCTAGGAGAAACTTCTTGTGTTTTTTCCAGGTTACCATGGAGGAATGTTTTCTCACAACACTAGAAGAGTGTTGACCTCATTTTGTATTGTATTTCTTACTTTTGATATTTGTTTCAAATAGGTCACAAGTGATAGCTCTAAAGGAGATATTGTGACGATTATTTGTGATATTGTTTTATTATTATCAAAGAAGTATTATTCTTGTTTTTTGTTTTGTTGACCTTGTTTTAGGTCACAGGTGATAACCCTGAGAAAGCTATATTGAAGGTTACAAAAGGAAACATATTATATGAGACACGAAGAAGATTGTGTACATGACCATATACATTCATGTACGAAAGAAGATGAAGAAGAAGTTATCTGTTGAGACCCAGAGTATCTCATATGGAGATTGATTGTAAGGAGAAGAAGGCTTCAAAGATGACCGAACATTAGAACAAGAACTCATAGTAGACTTGTTCAAAGGATAATGAAGCCACCTTGACGGGAAGCAGAACTCATTTGAAGTTTGACTCAACCTTTCATATTTAGACTTGGTATTCAACACCAAGTATACCCTGTAAGAGATGATGAAGTCCTTTTAGACTCAGAAGAAATCGAGAGTAAGCCTGTGTTAGGTAGCTAAAGAGGTAGTAGTGGGGGCCCAAAGGGCCCATAGTGATAATAGTGGAGGCCATTCAATGTAAGGTGGACCTAGTCCACCTTACATTGAATGGCCTCCACTATTATCACTATGGGCCCTCTGGGATCTTACATTTATTATATCTAACTACCATAGTGGACCTTATTTAATAATATAGTGGACCTAGTCCACCTTACATTGAATGGCCTCCACTATTATCACTATGGGCCCTCTAGGCCCCCACTACTACCTCTCTAGCTACCTAACAGGATGATCTAAAAAAGGATCAGATGAAGAGACATCTCCCAGGACTGGGAGATAGATTCCATGAGAATATTAGATCGTAGCTTCAGAAACTTCTAGGAGATATGAAATCTCCTAGGAAGATTTCCTTGTTTCATTGACAAAGAAGGAAGTCAGTCAGAAAGACTAGGATATATGGATTATTCCATAAGACTAGAAGAGAAGTCAGTATTGACTTCCAAGATTGATCTATACAGATCAAGCATGTTGTAGATGTACAAAATCTGATGTGTGTACAGAGGATTCTCCCAACAAAAGGGAGAATACTATGACAAGACACTTATTGAAGAAATAGTTCCATTATTTATGAAGACAACCAGAACAAGCATGATTCATATATAGTATGAGATGCAGGGGAAGAAATCCCCATATTTAAAATTGAGTGGCAGTTGGTGCAGTACATTAGTTGGGTCATGGAGACATGACTACAATAAAAGATAGAGTTACCTCCATGGAAAAATAAGAGCTACTTTCAGTATCAATTATTGAGACACTCTCAGTTTCAGATGAAGTTGTTGTCGTGATAGAATAAGAGGAGTTACTCACATATTTCAACAGCCACAGTGAGGATGAAGAAGTCATTCTCAGCTTTAGAGCAGGTGCAGGTGCAGAGTTCTAGTTCCAGAAGGAACAGTTGCAGAAAGATGAGAGGACATACTCTCAAGCAATGAGACAGATAGTGCTTTGCAGAGAGCACATAGAGCTAGCACATGATTGTGAATATTGAGTTGCAGTTGAGCAAGTGTACCATATTGGTACAGTGTAATGAAAATTTTGATTTGAAGATTAAAGATAGAAAGACTCATGTTTTTCAATTGAAGGAATCTTTGTACATGTTGAATCAAGCTCCTAGAGCTTGGTATGGAAGAATTGACAGTTTCATGATGAGCTTGGGCTTTACCAAGAGTAAATTTGATTCTAACATTCACCTCAAGGATATCAATGATGAGCCAGTTATGTTGCTACTATATGTAGATGATGTATTCTTGACAAGATGAAGAAAATCTCATCACAGAATGCAGAAGAAGCTCACTACAGAGTTTGATGAAAGACCTAATGCATTATCTCTTAGGTCTTAAAGTTTGGCAGAACCTAGAGAAGACCTTCCTTAACCAAGGGAAGCATGCAGTAGAAATACTAAAGAAGTTTGACATGTTGAAATGTAAATCCATGTACACACCCATGTAAACGAAGTTGAAGCTCCTGGTAGATACCTTGTCAGAATTGGTTGATGTTACTCTGTACAAACAGATTATTGGTTTGGTGATGTATCTGACGAATACCAGGCCATATGTATGTTTTTCCTTGAGTCTATATCTAGTAGAATCCAGACGTGTTCACCTTGATGATGCAAAACATGTGATGAGATACCTTAAGGGTACGTTGGATTTTGGTCTTAGTTATAATGGATATCATGACTTCAAGATGTTGTTTCAGTCTGGGGTTAGCCATGACTTCATGGCAGAGTAGGAAGCATTCTTTCATTGCTCCCAGCACAGCATAAGTGGAATACATTGTTGCATGTTCCTCCAGTTGTGAATCCATATGGCTTCGGATATTGTTGACAGATTTTTTTGATCTAGAGATGGAAGCTACCGTGATCCTATGTGATAACCAGAGTTATATAAAGATGATGTGTTCCATGATGAGTCGAAGCACATAGAGATCCAATATCACTTCATTCATGATATGATGCAGAGAGGAGCTTTAAATCTCCAATGTGTTGGTAAAGATGAATAGATTGCAGATGTTTTGACCAAGGCCCTGTCTCATGTAAAGTTTGAGAACTTTCGAGACAAGCTTGGTATAGTCCAAAAGGACCTCCCTCGAAAGGGGAAGTGGGGTGGATGATACTATGGTATCTTGATCAGTAGTGGTAGCTCCGTTAGGATTTTATATCCTAGGGAATCTTATGATTCCTGGGAAGATTCTTTGGGTCTGTCAGAGTACCACGTGGTAGCTCCATTAGGATTTTATATCCCAGGGAATCTTATGATTCCTAGGCAGATCCTTTGGATCTGTCAGAGTAACAAAAAATGTTGTTGATGCCAGCCTCGTGTTGTGATGCTAGCCTAGTGCTGAATATTTCCAGCTTCACATTGATGTTGTTGTGTTTCCAGCCTCGTGTTGTGATGCCATCCTAGTGCTAAATATTTCCAGCTTCACGTTGATGTTGTTCTTATGCTAGCCTCGTGTTGTGATGCCATCCTAGTGTTGAATATTTTCAGCTTCGTGCTGATGTTGTTGCAATGCCAGCCTCATGCTATGATTCCATCCTAGTGATGACGATTTCCAACTTCGCGCTAATGTTGTTGTGATGTCAGCCTCATGCTGTGATGCTAGCCTAATGTTGAATATTTCTAGCTTTGTGCTGATGTTGTTGTGATGCCAGCCTCATGCTGAATATTTCCAACTTCATGTTGATGTTGTTGACATGCCAACTTCGTGCTAAAGATTTCCATCCTAGTGTTGATGTTGATGATGCTCTAGCCTTTGTGTTGTGATGCCAGCCTCATGCTGAATATTTCCAACTTCATGTTGATGTTGTTGAGATGCCAACTTCGTGCTAAAGATTTCCATCATAGTGTTGATGTTGATGATGCTCCAGCCTTCGTGTTGTGATGTTGTTGTTGTTGATGATGCTCCAGCCTTTGTGTTGTGATATTGTTGTTGTTGATTTTGTATCAACCTTGTGTTGTTATTGATGATGATGATGTATTAGTGTTATACTAATCCATGTTGATGATATTACTTTAGCCTCATGATAAAGAAGATGATGATGTTACTTCAGCCTCATGCTGATGAGGATGATGATGCTACTCCATCTCCATGTTGTGAACGATAATGATGAGAAAACTTCTGATGATTTATAGATATTCCAGTCAATGTTCCATATGTTTATGATGTCGATGCCCTCTCTCTCTCCTGATGATGTTGTAGAATACCCTTCTTGTTAAGGGGGAGTGTTGAAATATTGTAACTGCAAAGACTATTCTACTTATTATTATTATTATTATTTAAGTCATTTATTTATAGATCAAATACCCTTTTGTGTATTGATCATGTCGGACATTGTAATTGAATACTCCGAAATTCCATGGGCCAACCATATTTATGGAAACTCCATGTTGTATATGAGTCTAGGCCTCGAAGTGTTATTATTACTTTGAACAAGAAATTTTACAGGATACCCGAGGCAGTCCCACCTAATGCTATTTCCTTGATCTCTACCAAGCAATCCAGGAAGGTCATCTCTCAAACGGGGAAGTGTGCCTTCTTCATGATTCACTCTCAGAATGAGAGAAATATCACAACCACATACAGGGTCTTCATGATCGACCTCTCCACACAGTAGAAGCAAGTGGATAAGGTCATGGAAGAATACTTGAATATATTCTCCTCACCTACCGAGGTACCTCTACACTGTCAGGTCAAGCACCCCATCGATCTAACCTCTGACACATGGCTTCCCAATGGGCCAGTCTATCGCCTCTCTCTATTAGAGAATGAGGAGATAAAGTGACATATCCAAGAATTTCTCCACAAGGGGCACATCCTTCCCAGCTCATCACCTTGAAGGATCCCAATCGTGTTGGTACATAAGAAAGATGGAACCTGGTGACTCTGCATTGATTACTGGGCCATGAATAAAATCACAGTCATAAACCGGTACTTGATTCCCCAAATCAACGACCTCCTTGATCATCTCACGGGTGCCAAATACTTCAGTAAGATTGATATCAATTCTGGCTACCACCAAGTCCCGATAGAATAGACAGATGTATGGAATATCGCCTTCAAGTCAAAGGAAGGTTTATTTGAATGGTTGGTCATGCCCTTTGGTTTGAAAAATTATCTAGCCACTTTCATGAGGATGATGGAATATATCCTGTGACCATTCACTAATACTTTTGTAGTGGTGTATCTGGATGACATTCTCATTTACAGCAAGACTTGGGCAGAACACTTGTAGCATATTCAACATGTTCTGCACATCTTGCGACAACACAAGCTATACGCCAACTTGGAAAAATTATCCTTTGGCATGGACAGGGTCCATTACCTGGGCTAAATTGTTGATCAACATGGCTTACATATGGATCCAACCAAGATCTAAGTCATCCATGACTGGACAACCCCAACCACAGTCATCGATCTTCGGATTTTCTTGGGCCTTCCCAATTTCTAGCACAGGTTCATGTTGGGATTCTCCCATATTGCATGGGCCCTCAACCAAATAACCAGGGGTGGTGGTAAGGAAAACTTTGTGTGGGACCAGTCCCAACAAAAATTATTCGATGATTTGAAGCAACGCTTATGCTCAACCCTAGTACTTTCACTACCGGACCTGTAACAACCCTTTGATCGAGACAGATGCTTCAGACTATGTTGTGGGCATCATTCTCACTCAGCATGACCACCCCGTGGCCTATCATAGTGAGACACTATCATATGTTATCCATAAGTACCCTAATTAAGACAAATAAATGTACTCCATTGTGTAAACCTGCCGCCAGTGGAGACATTACATTCTTGGGAAGGAAACAGTCATCCACACTAATCATAAGCCATTATAGTTCATGCAGAGACAAGGCAAATTGTAGAATGACCACCATCATAAGTGGTCCACATAATTGCAATGATTCCACCTCAACATCAAGTATAAAACAGGAAGCATCAACCACGTCATTGATTGCCTCAACAGACTGCCAGACGCGACACTCACCATGGTGCTATACTCTTATGGCCATGAGACCTCTGGATGGCCCTAAATCTATGAAACAGACCTGGACTTCACCACCACCTACCAAATGTTGGGCATGTTATCTCACAGTTTGTAGCTAGGTCAAATGGCTAGAAGGTAGAGGCCAAACTAGCGTAATAGGAACCTACCCCACCCAATGTCACCACAATGGGAAGGTTCTTTCTATTCAGGGAGGTTATCCCAGGGGAGACATCTCCGTTAACCTAGGGTTTTGAAGAGGCCAAAGTATAAAGGTCAAAGTAAAATTTCCTCCTCACAGGTTACCACCAAGATCAGATAGTTTGGCTAATCATCCAATAAAGAAGTGTATGCCCAAATGAGAACACCTGCCCGGAACAAGACAATAGAAAAAAAATATATGCAGGCTATAACTCAATGGGTTAGTACTTCATATGACTATTCGATATCAATATAAGCAATTAAAACAATAGATATCGATGAGATCAATGTCAATTAATATAGCAATGGAATAATATCAATTCATCAATAAATATTGAGATGATGTAGCCAACAATGTATTTAATCAATCCCTTTACTCAATAAATGGTCTTAAACCATCATCTAATTGCTTATTAAAGACATATGATGCATCAAGATGGAATATCCAAGTATGACGTCAGCCTAATAAGAGTTAGCTAGTTAGTTAGGAGTTCAAATTTAAGAGTTTTAAGAAGTTTTTTGAGCCCTATCACTTCAACGTTGTGGATCTAAGATCAGTGCCTAGGGGTAAATGGAGTCAATTAAAGAGAGGACGCAAAGTTGAAGGGATAAAATGCTAAGGAAGAAAGGGAAGGGTTCTAAGGTGCTACAATGGCAGTGCCCTAGAATCAAAACCCTAGGGAAAAGAGGCTCACTCTGGTGTTGCTTAAGCAAGGCCTCGTGCTCTTTCCTCCTTCCTTAGGTCAAACTTGGAAAAACAGCTAGAATAAAGGATGAGTCAAGACAAGAGAGTAAGGTGAGGGAGAGTGTTGCAATGGCAAGGCCCTATCACGAAACCCTAGAAGTAGAACGACCCTAGGTGCAGATAACCTAGGCCTGGGACGTCTCCTCCTTCTTAAACTTTAAAAGCACAGCTAGCACAAGGGAAGAAGTGAAAAGAGTGTAGCAAAGGCTAGGCTCTTCCTTGCTTCTTCAATGGATGAATATTTCTCTTTTAGGGGACATGAAACAAGGACCTACTTGTGTGCTTGTCACCTAGGGTTTTAAATCAGCAAATTTATAATAAATGCAAGAATACAAACCTACAACCATTCAATTAAGAAGTTTTGCAGAAAATACACTTACATATCATGAAGAAATAACAATGCAAACCCTAGTTGTAAACCTTCCTTCAAGAGAAATGCCAAAAATGCCAAGAAAATCCTTCCTTCAACAAGTGCGCCTCACTTAAAAGATGAAATACCCAAACTAGGGCTTAAAAATCAGATCTGACAAGAGAGTGAGTTGTGTGTTATGTCAAAATGAGCATAAAACTCCTCAATATATATTGTATCATGACCTCTAATTAAATTTTAGGTCATAAAATTAGCCGACAAGGATTTAAACAAAAATCATATTGTTTTTACATTAAATGTTCTTTTAAAACCCTAAATGAGCACAAGATGAGACGTCAAGCCCTCCTGAGGGAGACGTTAGGCCCTTTTGGGGCCAGTGCAGCATCTAGAAGCCAGACGTTAGCCCTTATTGAGGTCTCCCAAGCTACCACATGTGCCAACAACCCTTTCCATCTGCCATATGCTCATGATGATGTCACATGCCTCTTGGTGATGTCCTGGGTCATCTGGGGCCAACGTTCCACTGCAAGTGGGTCAATCCCCCTAGGTCCGGCTCAGCTAAAATGTCCCTAATGGAACGTCCTTCTTCTTCTCAGGTGAAAAAGATCAATCAAGCATTGTCCTGTCTCTGCCCCTGATGGGGTCTCAGCAACCATCTGATGGACTCTTCAGCCCCATGGAGGTCTGAACTAATCATCTCCCCATGTGTATCAGTCCACGCGGTACCTATCCGTCGTGCATAGTCATGCACATCAAAAACTTTTCCCTCCATGGGCTCATTAGTCACAGGGATCATAGAAATGTTAATCACATCTCATCATTAATATTATCAGACATATGCATAAAAACCCTGATATATCATCCAATAGCTCAAAGATATTACAAAGACCTAAAATACAAAGCTGAAGAAAAGGAAAAGACACCCTATTGGTCTAGTATCCATAAGGAAAGGAAAGTCTCCAAGGGGCATCATCCAAACCATGTAGAATGAGGTGATGTGGATAAGGGATGTCTAGACATACGGGTAGAGTGAATGACAAGGATGCATGATATTACATGTGGGTCCCTTTGTAGAAGGCGGGTTGTACCCGTCATGGATGCAAATTTTTCCAGGCCCTTTGTTTCCTTTATTCTTTCTTTTCTTTATTTTCTTTTTTCTTTTTTATTTCAAGGACTAACTAGAGGACACTGCCTTGGCATGGTGACCAGAGCTGACAGTGTTACCCACAAGCACTTTCACAGAGATGATAAGGCTAACTCGTGATGAGACCCCCTTTCCCTTGGCCATGCAACCAAAGGTCATTGTCCTAGCATGGTAACCAGATAGTGGCAATGTCATGCTGTTAGGTACCCATGAACATAATAGGCTTCCTCATGATGAGACCCCCTATCCTCTTGGCTAGGTCTTGTTTAGTTATTTTTCTTAGGGTCCCTCTTATTTCTTGTTGAGAGGATTTTTATTTCCTTCTTGGGGATCCCTGGGCGAGGCATCTCTAGGTTTTATTTTTATGGATTTTATCTTTTACCAGCTGCTTTTACCTTCTGGGCCTTTAGCCCCTTCTTCCCACGATATAAGGTGCAACCCCACAAACAAATCATCCTAATGCCTAGACTAGGGGAATGGGATAGATGAGCGGGAGATAAGATGAAAAAGTGATGGTATGATGGGAGTGGACGATGGCTCTTCAGAAATCCCCTCGGTGGCAAACCAAAACCTATGGGTACAGGCTTGTTAGGACACCCTGCAACTCCCCTCAACAATGGTCAAGTGGGTCAATGTAATATCCAAGTAGTTGTTAGAAATAAGAGTAATATGAATATATATAAAGTTTATAATGATCAAAAGTGACACATACCATGATACTTGGACCAATTACCTCATGGAGCAAGAGCCTTCTCCGATACAAGACCAAGTCGATGGTGATGGATGTTGTTGCTACTGACAAGACAATTCTGATGAAAGAGAAGAAAAATGGGCCCTCTAGGGCCATGCTCAGGTCAATCCTGCTCTCAGTACTCCATGTCTAGGACCTGTGGGCCTTGAGACATGATCTCCTAGTTATCCCTAGAAATAGGGGATAACAGGGTGCAAATGCAGTTGTCACTAATTTCCATCTTCAATATGGGTTGATGTGTCGTCTGGGCCATATCTGCATTCCGTCAAGCAAGCAAGTGAAGCTGATCTAGGAATCCCACTACATTGGGTGGCAGGACACTTCGACGTTGAAAAGACAGTGGCAATGCTACAAAAACAATTTCTATTGGACGAAACTTCAACAAGAGGTCAACAAGTATATCAGGTCCTGCATTGTCTGTGCTATTAGAAAACCAACCACTTAGAAATAGGGCATGTACACTCCTCTGCTTCCTCATGACAGGCCATGGGAATCCATCTCAATGGACTACATTTCATGCCTCCCGTCCACCAAGTGGGGAAATGACTGTGTTTTTTTGGTTGTTGATTGCTTTTCTAAGATGGTGATTATGGCCACTTGCAAGAAGAGAATCACAACAGAGACCATTGCCAAGCTCTTTTTTGAACGAGTTTGGGTACATTTTGGAATCCCACAAACCATTGTCTCAGATCGCGACAGTAGATTTCTCATCACATTATGTTCAAGCTTTTGGTCACTGCTGGACACCAAGCTCACCAAACCCACGTCCTTCCACCCCCAGACAGATATCTAAACTTATGTCAAAATGAGGATAAAACTCCTCAATATATACTGTATCATGACCTCTAATTAAATTTTAGGTCATAAAATTAGTCGACAAGGATTTAAACAAAAATCATACTGGTTTTACATTAAATGTTCTTTTAAAACCGTAAATGAGCACAAGATGAGACATCAAGCCCTCCTGAGGGAGACGTTAGGCCCTTTTGGGGCCAGTGCAGCATCCAGAAGCCAAATATTAGCCCTTATTGGGCTCTCCCAAGATGCCACATGTGCCAACAACCCTGTCCATCTTCCATATGCTCATGATGAAATTACAAGCCTCCTGGTGATTTCTTGGGTCATCTGGGGCCAACGGTCCACTGCAAGTGGGTTAATCCCCCTAGGTCTGGCTCAACCAAAATGTCCCTGATGGAACGTCCTTCTTCTTCTTAGGTGAAAAATCTCAATCAAACACTTTCCTGTCTCTACCCCTGATGGGGTCTCAACAACCATCTAATGGGCTCTTCAGCCCCATGGAGGTACGAACTAATCATCTCCCCATGTGTACTGGTCCACGTGGTACATGTCCGTCGGGCATAGACCTGCACATCAAAAACTTCACCCTCCATGGGCTCATTAGTCACAGGGATCATAGCAATGTTAATCACATCTCATCATTAATATTATCAGACATATGCATAAAAACCCTGATATATCATCCAGTACCTCAAAGATATTACAAAGACCTAAAATACAAAGCTGAAGAAAAGAACAAGACACCCTATTGGGCTAGTATCCATAAGGAAAGGAAAGTCTCCAAGGGGCATCATCCAAACCATGTAGAATGAGGTGATGTGGATAAGGGATGTCCAGACATACGGGTAGAGTGAAAGACAGGGATGCATGATATTACCTATGGGTGCCTTTGTAGAAGGTGAGTTGTACCCGTCATGGATGCAAATTTTTCCAAGCCCTTTGTTGCCTTTATTCTTTCTTTTCTTTCTTTTCTTTTTTCTTTTTTATTTCAAGGACTAAATAGAGGACACTGCCTTGGCATGGTGACTAGAGCTGACAATGTTACCCACAAGCACTTTCACAGAGATGATAAAGTTGACTCGTGATGAGAACCCCTTTCCCTTGGCCATGCAACCAAAGGTCATTGCCTTGGCGTGGTAACCAGATAATGACAATGTCATGCTATTAGGTACCTATGAACCTAATAGGCTAGATCGTGATGAGACCCCCTATCCTCTTGGCTAGGTCTTGTTTAGTTTGTTTTCTTAGGGTCCCTCTTATTTCTTATTGAGAGGCTTTTTATTGCCTTCTTGGGGATCCCTGGGTGAGGCATCTCTAGGTTTTATTTTTATGGATTTTATCTTTTACCAACTGCTTTTACCTTCTGGGCCTTTAGCCCCTTCTTCCCACGAGATAAGTTGCAACCCCACAAACAGATCATCCTAATGCCTAGACTAGGGGAATGGGATAGATGAGAGGGAGATAAGATGAAAAAGTGATGATATGATGGGAGTGGACGATGGCTCTTCAGAAATCCCCTCGGTGGCAAACCAAAACCTATGGGTACAGGCTTGCTAGGACACCCTGCAACTCCCCTCAACAATGGTCAAGTGGGTCAATGTAAGATCCAAGTAGTTGTTAGAAATAAGATTAAGATGAATATATATAAAGGTTATAATGATCAAAAGTGACACATACCATGATACTCGAACCAATTACCTCATGGAGCAAGAGCCTTCTCTGATACAAGACCAAGCCGATGGTGATGGATGTTGCTGCTACTAACAAGACAATTCTGATGAAAAAGAAGAAAGATGGGTCCTCCAAGGCCATGCTCAAGTCAATCCTGCTCTTAGTACTCCATGTCTAGGACTTGTGGGCCTCGAGACATGATCTCCTAGCTATCCCTAGAAATAGGGGATAACATGGTGCAAATGTAGTTGTCGCTAATTTCCATCTTCAGGATGGGATGATGTGTCGTCTGGTCCATATCTGTGTTCCGTCAAGCAAGCGAGTGATGTTGATCTAGGAATCCCACTACATTTGGGTGGTAGGACACTTAGACGTTGAAAAGACAGTGGCAATGTTGCAAAAACAATTTCTATTGGACGAAACTTCAACAAGAGGTCAACAAGTATATCAGGTCCTTTACTGTCTGCACTATTAAAAAACCAACCACTTAGAAATAGGGCATGTACACCCCTCTGCTTACTCATGAAAGGCCATGGGAATCCATCTCAATGGACTACATTTCGGGCCTCCCGTCCACCAAGTGGGGAAATGACTGTGTTTTTGTGGTTCTTGATTTCTTTTCTAAGATGGCGATTATGGTCGCTTGCAAGAAGAGAATCACAACAGAGACCGTTGATAAGATCTTTTTTGAGCGAGTTTGGGTACATTATGGAATCCCACAAACCATTGTCTCAGATCAGGATAGTAGATTTTTCATCACATTATGTTCAAGCTTCTAGTCACTGCTGGACACCAAGCTCACCAAACCCACCTCCTTCCACCCTCAGACAGATGGCTAAACCGAGGTCATAAATCAAATGATCATGCATATTCTACGCATGTATGATTCTAATCACCCTCGCACATGGGATGAGAGTCTTCCCTATGTCCAACATAGATACAATCGAGCCCTGCATAGTTCAACTGGCCATAGCCCCTTTCAAGTGGGGTTGGGATTCCAACCATTGGGTCCAATAGATGTTGCACTACCCCTTGTGGTCACCTCGACTGACTCATCTCCTACTCCAACTGAAGCTGAAAAAGACACCCGATTCATTTAGAGGATCCAACACTTCCACCAATAGGTTCAAGATATCCTACATAAGTCTAATGACAAGTAAAAGCAACACCATGAACAACACCCAGTGCCACATAAGTTTCAAGTGGGCGACAAAGTTTGGTAGCACTTGCAGAAAGAACGCCTTATAGGACACCATCAGAAGCTTCGCCCACTCCATTATGGGTCGTACACCATCACCAAGGTTGTGGGTGATAATTATTTTGAGATAAACATTTCTCCTTTCCTTGGCCTACACCCAGTGTTCAACGTAGATCTCCTTCGGCCTTATTTTCCACCATTATTGAACACCTCGGAGATAGAAAAACAACTGACACCAACATAGATCAACCCCAACTACATACAACATGCATCCAATAATCAGATTGTGGAAAAGAAGGTCAAGGGCACTTGCTAGCAAAGGATCCATCTTTATTGAGTTGTTGTACATATAGCAAAGGGGACTTTGAGCTCTCTATAAGATATTGTTTTCACAAATTGTTGTACATAGCTCTAGGATATCTCTTATGAAAAAAAACAAATACAAACTTTGTAGATTCATATTGCAAACAATGTCTCCTTTTTCATTACATGATGTTTATAAATTTAGATAGATTAGCATATCCCTTTTTGTCTTATGGGACATATACAACAACCATCTACAAGTTGGAACTTCATGGTATTTTAGGGCTCTCAAAGAAAGTTAAATCCAATGGATTATACCCCAATGAATAATACCAATTGAATTCATTTCAACTTCAGATTTATCAAGTATCAAGATAATTCCCAAAAAAATGAAATGAAAATCTCTCAATGCTTAACAGATTTTAAGTTAAGATAAATCTATGTTAGTGTGTGTGGGTGTACATGTGTATTAATGTTTAGTATATACCTTTTTGCAAAACTTGGTCAAGATTTCTCCTTTTCTAATAATTAATATGATTTAATTATTGTTATT
Source organism: Picea engelmannii (assembly GCA_009831015.1). Classification (NCBI taxonomy): domain Eukaryota; kingdom Viridiplantae; phylum Streptophyta; class Pinopsida; order Pinales; family Pinaceae; genus Picea; species Picea engelmannii. The sequence goes on along the minus strand of ML795666.1, from coordinate 975 downwards.
ATTATTATGTGTGTGTGTGTGTGTGTGTGTGTGTGTGTGTGTGTGTGTGTGTGTGTCCATTGGATGTAGCTTGGGTGGTTGGGAGGAATGATTGTTACCCTCCCCACGCAGGTTCAATTCCTTGTAAATGGCATGTTATGCACTTAAATGGGTATTATTATTTTTAAACCAAAACATAGTCATATATACAAAAAGGAGTACACACAACCCTAATGGGGGATTTCCACAGGGGAAACCAAGACCTCCACTAGCTGAAAAAGAGAATAATAGTCCATTACATTCTGACTTATCAACGTATTGTTCTGTGTACAAAAGGAAATAATTGTTCTTCCTCACAGTCAAAAACATGACATAAGAGCAACATGAAATGAAAACAATCTTATATTAGGTAGTAGGATACAAGAAAGTTTATTTTATTGGTTAGCCATCTAGGTCCTTCATTTTCATAAGTTCCTCTTGAGTTGCACCAAAAGGATGGGGGTTCTCTTCTATAAAGATAGGATTCGACTATGTGCCCACGAAACCATGGGAGTACTCTTTCAGGGTCATGGACTCAATGTTTTCACCTTGAACTTGTCTTATCTCTTTTATCTTATCTCATAAGGCAAGTAGAACCTTTGGCAGATTGCAAAGCTTTTTTCCATGGTAGCATCCTTAGTCACAGGGCTCTATTTCTCGTTAGTTGATATCCATAACCACTTGTGGAACTAGCTTCGGATCACCTAATTATAGTGGCTACATAATCTTACAATCCCTTCATGTTATTTCTCTCTTGCTGTGATACTCATATTTTGGTCCTCGTAACCCAAGTTGTGTTTATTGTGAATATTTGGAGTTTGATGATCAATCCTCATAACCCAAGTTGTTACAAGTTGTGTTTATTGTGAATATTTGGCGTTTGATTATCATTTTAAACATCAGATAAATTATTTGTTATAATTTTGTCAAGGATGCTTGGACAATGGAGAATCCATT
>ML795665.1:532261-542902 GCA_009831015.1 Picea engelmannii | reverse complement strand
ATATAGCATATGGGAGGAGGCAGGACACTACCTAGTATGCTAGGGAAAGGAATTATCTCTTGTTATGAACACTTCTTTCTAAGTGTGAGGCAAGGAGAAGTTGTTGAAACTGGAGGAATATTGTTGAGGAGAAGTTCTGAGTTTGCCCTCATGGATTCATGGTCAGGCTAGGGGAGAATGGGACAAGTGATTTGGTTGTTTTGTTCTAAGATTGGGAGGAACATGGTTGTTCCATTTGTTATTCGGAAATTTTTAAGATATGTCAACCTACTCATTTATCTGGCTGGATGTTATATGGTTTAATAACTGATAGAATGTATTTGTTTAATTCTAGATATAGTTATTACTATGGACGAAAATCTGAATGAATGTTGTTAGACTTAAGAACTGACAGAATGCCTCTAAAACTAATTCTGAATGAATTATCTATGTTCATTAGACTGTTGAGCGAATGCTATTTCCATTTGATATACTAGCTGAAAGAGTACATCTGGTTAAATTCTAGGAGAATAAGTTATGTAGATTATCTTACTGTTGTAATGGGATAAACCATAGGATAAACCTCACAGTTAACTGTATTTTGCTGAGTAAAATATCTATGTGTGTAATGTGAATGGAACCGAATTATTTAGATATACATGTGTGCTTATATTTTTGTAGGTAAATACACAAAGCCATAGTATTTAATTGAGATTTCCATCCATTTAAATATTAAAACCAGAATCAGGATGAAATTGTATGTATAACAAGAATCGTGATATGTATATATATATACACAGTTGGTAACTATACAACATGATTTATAATTGCAATAAACATCTAAAGAGTTACCCCATAATAGTTTCAATGCTAGATACATGAGAAAAGCTGAGAATGTCTTCCCTATTTACGATTTTTCCAATAGTACAAGATTATACAGATTCGGTCATTCATAAAAAAAATTCTTTGTTATGATATAAAAAAACACAGAAATAAAATTTCTGTAAGTTAAAGAATAGAGGACATATAATCTGGAGACACACGAATTTTATAACCATACACCTAGTTCTAAAAATTCGCAGCTATATGAATGACTAGAGAAAATTGTTCGAATTGTTTATAAAATCAAAGTAATCCCGAGAGGAGATATAGAGTAAAACTTCAATACATGTATATATATTAATAATCGAATACAATGTCCTAAGTACAAACCCATATAATATATAGGAGAAGAGTTTTGAAATGGTAATTACTTAACGCATATCATAGTAAATGGATTGACCCTTATGTCCTTAAAAATGAAATGTAGAAATAACCTATTGTATAGTATTCTAGTACAATTGCTTCCCATGATAACTGTGTGCTAGAACTAAATTGTCTCATTCGATAGAACCTGAGATAATAAATTTGTAAGAACATAGTAAACAAGAACCCAAATACCTCTTGCACAAATGGATGTCTTGGAATCCGAAGATGTTGAAGTCGATCAGATGTTGTAAAGAGACCAAGAAATTTTATTAGTATAGTGTCAACTAATAGAATAAAATGATTGGAAAATTATAACACAGATGAAAAATTTTCAGACTATACTTAGCTTGTGGATTCGAGGAGTAAATACCATCCTTCCTCCTTGCTTCCATGGTAAATTCCTCACAGACCCGAAGGAGTGGAGAGGGATAAAAATCATCTAATGGGTACCCTCCTAGTTAAACAAGGTCCCATCATTAGATTGCAGAAATAAAAAATTGAATCATTCTTTTCAGAAAGAAAGTGAATAATTATACACTAAAACAAGAATAACTAATAAGGATTGTATATTTCAAAACATGACCTATAGGGCTGCCCATCTGGCCACAAAATAAGATTCCCTAGTTAATTTAATTTAGCTAGAAGTAAACAAAATGAAATTGAGAATCAAATCCTAAGCAATGGGAGTTATTTCCATGAGGAAATAATTTAAATTAACAATAAAACAGATTTGGATATTTAATTCTACAAGATCAAAGGCGAGGGTAATTACTTGTCCATGCCCGAGAGCTCCGAGGTAAATATACACAACAAGAGGCTGTAAATTGTAATCATACCTATATAATTATATGCCTTGTGGAATAAGAAGAGTAATTTTGTTAGACATATCATACTTATAGCCCTGGAGAATATGATTCATTAAATATATCCAGAGTATGGTTTCACGAAAGATAATTATATCACGAATATTTATCTCTTAGCCTCAAAACATTTCTTCGTAGAGTCATTGGGATGCGAAGATTATGTTACAGGTCGAAGTGGCACGGGCTTAGTCAAGCGAGAAGACACTTTGCGCTTATGGTGGACAGGGTTACAGAGGAAACGAACTATGCCAAATCTAAAGAAAAATGAAAAACCCTTGCAAGCACTGAGAGATGTACCTTAAGAAACTTAAATAGATTGAAAATTTCATTAATCAAATACAGAGCTATACAATTGTTTTTTGCGTGACTGTAGATGAAAGGAAAACTCAAAATTATGAAAACATAAGGTAAATGGCCTTCCATACGATCGAAGAATTCATTTATCCATTAAAGAAGAAACCCAAGAAAAACCCAAGAAATACACAGACAGTACCAGGGAAACAAAAGAATTACTTTGCCAAAGCGACATTATCTCCGAAGGGTTGAGACAAAGGACTATCCTCTATACTAGACAACGTTAGACCAACCAGCCATGCTATTAGGGATTCTTTGAAAGGATTGATATACATAATTTTTTTTGTTATAACAGAGAGGGATTCAAATTCTTTTAACCAAATGTCCTTACCTCGCTTAAGGCGATATCTGGTGGGTGTGGTCTACCAAGCGTGTTTCCACCAAAGCGAGCCAACATCATGAGCAATGGAAATAGCACAGAGAAAGAGATGGTAACCAGGGTAACCTTGAATATAGTCGCAGGATACATAGAGACAACATCAAGAATGAAATGATAATCTTAGGAAAAACCCCATCTACTAGTTCCAATGGCGATTAACAACAAAATGTACCTAAGTACTGTGGTTAGGTCAAGGTGGAGAAATTTCAAATGGGTGCATTAAAACAAGTGATGGTCCCAAGGAGGTGTGTTACAGAACACCTTCAATGCATGTGGCAGAGTTCATTACACAATTATGGTCGTACCTATGATAATCTCACCTCAAACCACAGAAAAATCATAATGATAGACAGTTTGAGCCATAGTTTAGTCTTGGCTTCTAGTTTAGTTAGGGTTCTATTCCTTTCATTGGATCCGTTAAAGTCGTATGTCAGGGTTAGTCCTGATGGAATTGACAGTTAAGAAGGAACGAGTAATATCCAACCGACCATATAGTTACAACACTTCCAATTCCTAACAATTTCACATACTGTATGTCATGTTAATATTAATTCATTCATTAAATGACTGTCACCAACAACCGAGGGGATTTATACATCTTTTCAGAGCTAGGGTCATTTACACATTAATGCATTTCCATAGTATGTCTTAAATTGCGCGATCAAAAGCATATTTTATGGTGAGCATATATATACTACATATAGTTTGTTTATATATTAAACTATATCCACCTCCCTTGAGACTGAGTTTTATATAAATTCATTCACTTACCTTTGTTAAAAGATTTGGAAAATGTATATAGTGGAAAATAAAGAAGTATTAAACCACCTTATAATGTAGCAATAAATGTATGACATGTATTGGATGCATTAATTAATTTTAATTTCCCTAAGGAAAAGGAAAAAAAAATCATGGTAAATTTAGGGAACCATTACATATGGTATCAAAGCAAAGGTTATAGCACTTGGACCTTGAATAGGGCTGAAATATTTACTTAGCACATATTATTGTCTACGAAAAACTAACAAACCATTACTATTACAAACAAAAAACTCTTTTATGTTTTGTGTTAATCATGGCAGCCCAGGATGAAGCATAAATCAGGCTTGAAGAGAATCCTGAACAAAGACCTCCTAAAGATCAGAGACAGAACAATGATGGATTATGGTCTTTGTTATAATGGAGATCATGACCTCAGACTATATGGCTATATTGATTCAGATTGGGATGGAATTGATTCATATAAAAAGAGAACTTAAGGATGTTGATTTAGTTGGGGGTCAACCATGAATTCATGGAAAAGCAGGAAGCAATCCAATATTTCTCTCAAAATGTAAGAATCATAGTACATTGTAGCATGTTCCAGCAGTTGTGAATCTATATGGATTCAAAAGTTGTTGAAAAGTATGTTTGATCTAGGAGATTGAAGCCACCATGATTCCGTGTGATAACCAAAGTTGTATAAAGATTACGTAGAACCCATTGTTCCATGATAAGTCGAATCACATAGAGATCTCGTACCACTACATTCATGATATGGTGTAGAGAGGAGTTGTAAATATCCAATATGTTGGCAAAGGTGAATAGGTTGCATATGTTTTGACCAAGCCTCTATCTCATGTGAAGTTTGGATACTTATGAGATAAGATAGGTGTAGTCTGAAAGGACCTTCCTCGAAAAGGTGAGTGATGTTGATGATACTATGGTATCCTAACCAAGAACAGGTAGCTCCATTAGGATTTTATATCCTAGGGGATTGATCATCCCTAGGCAGATCCCAAATTTTTGGTAAGGACGGTCTGTCAGAGTACCTCTGCATGTATATGTGAGTTGTGGTCAGTAGTGGTAGTTGAGTTAGGATTTTTTATTCTAGGGAATATTATGATTCCTAGGAAGATCCCAAAAGTCTGGTAAGGAAAGTTTGTCATGGTACCACATGGTAGCTCATTAGGATTTTATATCCTAGGGAATCTTATGATTCCTGGGTGGATCTCGAAGGTCCGGTAAGGGAGGTATGTCATAGTACCACAAATGTTGTTGATGCACATGTCTCATTATGTTGCCACATGTTGATGATGATTTTCCATCCTTGTGTTATTGTTGATGATGTTATTCCATCTTTGTGTTGTGGATGATGATGTTCCAACCTCATTTTGTTGATGATGTTGTTGTTCTATCTTCATGTTATTGATGATGTTTTTTTAGCTTCGTGTTGTTGATCATGTTTTTTTTCTAGCTTCCTGTTATTGATGTTGATGTTTTAGCTTCATGTTGCTAATGATGATCATGTTACTCCAGCTCCATGTTGTAAACGATGATGATGTTGATGATGAGAAAAACTTCTGATGATTTATAGATTTTCCAGTCAGTGTTAGAGATGTTGATGACAATACTGCCCTCTCCTTCTCTTGATGATGTTGTATTGATTCAAGGGGGAGTGTTGAAATATTGTAACTTCAAAGAATATTATATATATGTGTGAGTTATTATTTTATAGATCAAATCCCCTTTTGAGGATTGATCAAGTCGGGTCTTGTATAAGATCAAATCCCCTTTTGTGGATTGGTCAAACTGTATTTTTATAATGGTATTTCTAAATTCAGACCCTAGTAATTATAAAGTGGTTTTAACCACTTCTTGGAGAAGTCAACTCAACAAGTGAAGAGACAAAACCCTAGCACCATATCACACTTGTGTTTATATGTTAGCTTGGTGTCTCATTTACACACAGTCACTCACTCATATAGTGTGCATATCTTGAAGGCAGTTGCAGTTGCATGAGGAAGGACAAGAGAGGCGCATGCTCAGTATTGGTTTGTATTTGGTGTTTTGGTCTTAGTCTTGGAACTGTATTGGAAATATATTATTGAGGAAGTTTTTTCTTTATTTTCTCCCCCATGAGGGTTTCCAATCTTATCCTAATCTCTTTTGCATGTTCACCCAACCAAGGTATTTCAAACTACTGCAATATTTCTTCAAATATGCACCACTTGAGTCATGATCAAGTTTGTCAAATTTCAATGTGGAAACATAATGCACTTGAACCACCAGGTCATTTGTATTCCCTTCAAAGAACTCACTGCAACATGTGGAAAAAGAAATAACTCAAGCCAATCATATGTTTCGAATGACATCATTCACTTGAATGATGTTCTAAGCATAATGTACAAGGCCTACACCTACCCAAGATAATGACTCTCTACATGAACTCACCTCAACCATCGTTCATTGTGATACAAGGCTGCGTCCATCCATCCACTTCAAAATTTATCTAATTCCATATTTTTAATGCAACCAACCGAACTCGTCTCCAATGTCTTTCCATCTCTGCACCTTGACATCTTCTGCTTCAAGGAACCATGCATCTACCTCCTGAATCTCAAGTAATAATACTGCTAACTTGATACCATAACTCTACGAAGAGATACCTGGTCTAAAGATTGCAATCTCATCCAAATACAACCCATGTCAACTCAACTATTGTTCTCGGTGAGGCATGACACAAATATGTCACAATGGAAACATGCCCAACCAACTTCCTATTGTGGAGCTTCTATAGGTCACCTCAGGTCATCCAACACACCCAAGTGCTTCACCCAAATACAACTCATAATCGTTCCCCTTTCTCAATCACTTATGTGATCACCCTCTCTGTTTTTATTCTATGATCACTTATTTGGTTAGACATGTGACAAGTCGTGCAATGAATCCTGTGTTCATCTTCCTTTCCAAGTTCTTTGTTCACCTAACAAACTCTGCACTTATTCACTCTAAAGCATGAAGAACATGTCTGACATTGACTTTGTTCATGAATGAAACTAACCGATTCTACCTCTCCAATCAAGTATGCGACAATTTATGTGTTGAACCATGCAATGAGTTATGCGATCACCCACCATGTCGAAGTGCTTTGTTTCACCAGAAATTGATGCTCTTAGTATGTACATGGTGTGCACCCAACTCAAACTTCCCATCGCACCATCAATAGAACATATGTCGTAAGTTTGATGTAAAGTTTGTGGTGAATAACTTCGTTGCACCGAACCATTCACCAAATCTGCAAACATTTCCACTGAACTTCTTTGATACCATTTGTCATGTCCCCACAACATGCATTATGATTGTGCCCCTCTTGAGGGCATGCAACGTCACGACATTTATCACTTAGATTCTTGTAAACATCAAGGATACTTCAGCCAGACTATGCCTCTACACCTAGAGCATACCCATACTCTTTTCTAGGCTACCAAAAAGCCACACTTCTACTCTAGTGAAACCTTTGTATACTTAGACATTCGTTAATTTCTTTAACACTTAGTCAATTTTAAGCATACATCCAATAACATGAGAATCCAAGAGAAAATCAACAAAACAATTGAAATACAACATATATATAGTGCAGGTGACACAAACCATGCCTAACACCTAGATAAGTATTTGTTAATGCAAAATAGTTACAACAAGAGCACTATTGGGTAGGTTTAGAATAGGTAAGAGTTACAACATGAGAAAACATCATCACTAAGACTCTCCACCACAACTATCTCCGATGCCATCTACAGTGCACCTAAGATGTTCCCCAATTGAAAATGTGTCATCTCTTCGTTTCCATGGACTTCACAAATTCTGGTTTTGCCTCACACATGCCTCCAATAGACCTTCATTTCAAGGCTTAGCCAAAGTATTCATAAGACAAATTTTACCAGCTATGTCCATGAAACTCTTCTCGTCAAGGTAGAAAAAGTTCTCCCATATGGAGTGACTTGGCTCCTTCAGGCATCTCCTCCTCTTTGTGTGCCTCAGAATGATCACATAGCTCTCTCTGTCTCTAACTTCTTCCAAGATTGTCTTCCTTGGTTGTGCGCCCTTGTTCTCTTATAGGCTCTCCAAAGGTCACCAATGTGAACCGTCGCATCCTTTAAGGTGTTGCACCCTTTTGCGAACCCATGTTCAAATAAATCGTCACCCCCTTTCACAAACTTGGTTTCCCAAGTGAATTGTCATGCCCCTTTGCAAACATTGTTGCCTAAACAAAGCTATGTGTTGAAATCTCAATGAGAAACATGTGTCTAATTTATTTTCCCTTAAATAAATTGGACAGTAAATATTAATCTATTATTTCATTCATAACTGAGTGAGTTGGATTTGTAACAGAATTATAAGTGTATTTAAGTGAGTTAAGATCAATTGTACTAGTTGTAACTAAACATGCACTAGTGAGAGTTCAATAAATCAGTGAACTCACATGCAACTGAAGATTCGCCACAGTTAACTACATGCATGTCAGATCCAGTGGAGATCCAGTTGAGATAATAGGTGAATGGGACAGTTTGGCTATCAGTTGTGATTTGATCACACATGCAGTGGATATGCTTATGAACATGTGCAAACTAGGCAATTGGAATGATCATTTTGAGAATTTGAATTGCAGAGATTGTGCAGAGAAGGCAAGCTATCTGGACACAGGAATTGGCACATGTATTTGTTGATTTGTGTATGACAGTGTGAGACGATTGCATTGTACTGGGAGCTCTTGGAACTAGATTTTTGTATGAGATTATTTCATGATTCATGATATACATAATATATGATAGTGGGGTTTTTAGCTTTACGCTTTCCCGATAAAACTTATGTGTTGTGTGTTATTGATATTTCACTTTTTGATTGTGGTTGTGATCGTGGTTTAGTTTTCTACAAGAATAATAGTAAAAGTGATTATGTATTTAACAGTGGCATATAATTGTTAGATGAGGAGAACCGAAGGAAATACTTAATTTGTATTGAAATTTCTACATGGTATTAGAGCCACGGAGGCCACGGAGCCATGGAAGTGAGGTGCGAACATAATTTCATTCTTGCAGGTCTCATCTTTAGTAGGGTGAAAAATTTAGTACTGTAGACTACGCTCATTTCTCAGAGAATAAATTCTCTCACCCTAGACAAAGGAGAGGTGCAAAATTCAAGGTGATTCTCGCAGGCTACTTAAGGGAGAAGTGTGAACTCCCCTCACCCTACAGTGAAGTACAGTGTGAACTTCCCCAGAAGGTTCGCAGGCTATATGCTAGCAGGGTGTGAACTTCCTCAGAGAGTTTGCAGGCTAGACATTGGTAGGGTGTGAACTTCCCTTAGGCTACTCTCAGGTGGGGTGCGAACCTCCCAGGGAAGAGGGATTGCAGCAGTTGAGTTTTGGTGACTGGATAACATTCGAACTTGCAAGAATTTCTTGGTGTGACAAATGAAAATGTCTTTCAATGGCTTGAGGTTGGAGTATGCACTCGAGGGAATCTCTAACTACATTGCTTGGAAGGACAGAATGAAAGTAGTACTCGAAGGCAATGGCTTGAAGGATTACATTGACAGAGATGTTCCTAAGCTGGATGTGATAGACACTACAAATCTTGATGCATGGAAAAAGAAAGTGGCAAAGGCGAGGAGGATTCTGTTGGAGGGAGTACGAGACCACGTTATCTCAAGTCTCCATGGGAAAACCACACCACATGCAATGTGGAAGGTTTTGATGGATCTGTTCCAAAACAATAGCGACCATAGGAAATTGGCGCTCAAAGATAAACTCAGGAAGATCAAGATGGAAAAAGGCAACACCATTCCAAAATATCTCACGAAATTTTTCCAATGTTGGGATGAGCTTGGAAGTGTGGGAATAACAGTCACTGCTAATGATTTGGTGAGCTTGGCACTCCTAGGGTTTCCCAAGAGCTGGCACAGTTATTAATACTCTATCAATGGAAGGGAAAAATTACCAGATTGGGAACGACTATGGTCGGATCTAGTGAAAGAGGAGTTCAAGCGGAACACCAAAGATGGATCTTCATCAAAGCGTGATGATGAAGAGGATTGTGCTTTGACTTCCAAGGCAAGGAAAGGGAAAGGGAATAAATTCCATCCAAAATCCAAGTCTAAAGTCAGGAAGCTGGATTTGTCCAAAGTGAAGTGTTTTCACTGTCATGAACATGGGCATCTCGCTACTAACTGTCCACAGAAGAAGAAGAACAAGATGGTTGTTGGAGTTGCAACTAGTGAGGCTCTTGTCTCACAGTTTGATCTTGACTTCACTTCGATCGCATGCATGGCTGTTATAACCATAAAATGCACCACACAGGCTTACCTGGCATCAGGCCAACTCATGCCTCTTCCTTGCCAAAGCCATGTTGAATAAAACCTTGAAAAACCACTTAAAACAAGAAACTCGTGCCCTAACCTCTCACTGGGCGCGGGGGACCGCTTGCTGACCTTTTACTACACACAGGTACCCGCGGGCTAACTCACTACAGCACGCGGTTACCTAACAAAGAAAAAAATCAGGAAACTTTCCGCCGGGACACAAGGCTTTTTGTCAGTTAACTGGAACTCCCGGCCATGCATGGCCGAGAGTTTGCCTAAAACCCTAGCTCCTTCTAGCCTATAAAAGGAGGGGTAGGGGTACTATTCAAGGGGGAAAAATCATAGCAAAGAAACTCTGCCAAATTGCCAAGTCCGTTTTGTCCCAACCCTTTAGCCTTACCTCAAGCTTTAGGAGAAATTCATGCAACAGTAGTTGGAGGAAAAAAGAAGAGGAGGAGCCCAGGATCAGGATCGAGGAATGGTGGTCGGTCTCTAAAATCATTGTAAGTTGATTCATATTGAGATTAATGAAAAAGATATGTTTCCCGTCCCAAACACATGAGTCTCATTTATGTTATTTGATTTATGTTTTATCTCTAACCCTCTAGTAGATCAGTAGCATGCATGCGTAGTTTTGTCTTGATTGCAGGAAGCTTTGTGGAAGGAGCAGCAGTAGCAAGGGGATAAAAGCTCAAA
>ML795665.1:446432-459945 GCA_009831015.1 Picea engelmannii | reverse complement strand
TCGAGACATAATAAAAACTAGAACAAAAAATTGTTAATCACCTATATACAAGGAGAAGAACCAGTAGGGAGTTCAGACTAAATGCCAACATCTAAGATTTCAACATGGGAGACATCATATTGGATCTAGGATCTGAAGTCAATATGTTACCAAAGAAGAGATGGCAATGCATGGGTGAAACCACATTAGTATATTCACCTGTTCAACTGAAACTGGAAAACCAACACAGAGTCCTACCAATCAGTAGACTAAAATGAGTAACAGTAGACCTAGATGGAGTACGCACTAAAGCATATTTTGAAGTCATCGAAATAGTGCACGACACAACACCTTACCCAACATTTCTTGGTTTGGATTGGGCGTTTGATAACGAGGCCATAATCAACTTGAAGACCCAAAAAATGACATTTGAATCAGGAGAATACAGGGTCATCGTGCCATTGGATCCATCGAAAGGGGAGAGGTTTGTAGAACATACTTTTCTAGACTTAGAGGAAGACGTCTAGATTTTGTATGAGAAGCCTGGTAATAGGTTGGCATTGCCATTGCCTTTCTTATCGTTCTTCTCAGTCAATATTTACATTCCTCGCATTTTCATTCATGTTCACATTCCACTACCATTGCATCATTTCCATTTCCTTGTGGCACTATGGAGTAACCCGACACTCCTTGCATCCATATAATGTAAGTACTATTCTAAGTAGAGTAAGAGCAACTAAAAAAATATTTGTTCTCCATGACTACCGAGTATGGGAGTCACTTCCACCAACTGTCGCCTTATCTCATGAAAAACAAGCACATTCTCACATACAGAAATGAGAATATGCATGTTCAAATTGTACACACAACATTTTTTCCTCCATGTCTCGTTAGTACAAAAGTATCTTCCACCTACTATAGCCTTCTCTCATAAAACAAGAAAATTCTCATATTCACACTAATGTGACATTCAAACATTAGAATATGCATGTTCACATTTTAGACGTGACATTCAAACATGAGAATTTGTTTGTTTTATTAGAGAAGGCCACAGTTTGTGGAAGAGAATCTTGTACTTACCAATCATGAAGTAAAGATATTTATTTAGTTTTTATTACTTTTCCCGAAATAGTACTTACATCATATGGATGCAAAGCATGTTGGATTCCTCCATAGATCCACAAACATTTTGTATGTGGAGGTTGACTAAGAAGAACAATATTGAAAGGAAATGAAAATGTGAGCCTGTTACCAAGCCTCTCATGCAAAACCTAAATGTATTTGATTCAGAAAAGATGCCCCCATTTTATGTTGAGATTTAGAGGGAAACAAGGCACCGAGATGTGAATCTTGTGCCTATAAAACATCTATGACATATATGAGATATGAGTAATACATGTGTACTCTAGACACCATCTCGTGAGGGAGGTAGTATGTATCAATGTTTTAGGATTAGGATGGGGGTGATCAATGACCCAATGAGACTAATTTTTCTTATCATTTCTATCATATCATAGTTTTTGAAAGAGTCTAGTTATACAATGAAAGGGTGCAAGATAATAACAAGAGGATTGTTGAATGGGAAGATTTTTTAGAGTTAGGATAATCAAAGAGGGTTTTTGTGGATGGTACAAATGTGGTATGAGAAGGGCAGAGCACGACCAGCTAGATCAAATTAGAAGTTTCCTAAAAGGTCACTTATGTCTACATGTATGAGTTAGTTCATCTCAATTTGTCATGTATATATCTATCAGTGATGAATCTTATGAAACTCCCTTCACGATAACCTTAAAATTTCAAAGTATGTGTTTTCATGAGACTCTTCACTGATATATAAATGACAAACCAATATCAACGAAGTGATACACATAGGTAGAGATGACCTTTTGGGCCACTTCTATGTTGATCTCACTCATCCTGTTGTACTCTTCCCATACCACCTCCGTAGCCTCCACGAAAACATTCCTTATGCTTCTTTCCCCACTCTCCTCCTCAACTCTCCATAACTCTAAAAAACCATCTCATTCCACAATCCTCACATTGTTATCTTGAACCCTCTCCTAGTATAACTGGATGCTTTCATAAACTAGGATATAATAGAAATTATAAGAAACATCTGTGAATTTGGGTCACCGATCACCCCCATCTTGAGACATCAATAAATACTGCCCCCTCCCCCACCAGAATGTGTCTAGAGTACACATGTATAGCTCACATCTCCTTTTATTATAGATTTTTTGTATGCACATGATTCCCATTTCGGTGCTATATTTCCCTCTAAATATTAACACAATATAGGGGCATCTTCTCCGCATCAAAGACATTTAGATTTTGGATGAGAAGACTGGTAATAGGCTAGCATTTCCATTTCCTTTCTTATCATTCTTCTCAGTCAATATTTACATTCCTCACATTCGCATTCATGTTCACATTCCATTGCCATTGCCTTGTGGCTCTATGGAGTAACCCGAAATTCCTTGCATCCATATAATGTAAGTACTAGTCTGAGTAGTGTAAGAGCAACTAAACAAATATTTTTTTACCATGAATACCGAGTATGGGAGTCACTTACACCAATTTTCACCTTCTCTCATGAAAAACAAGCACATTCTCACATTCAGAAATGAGAATATTCATCTTGAAATTGTATACACAACACATTTTCCTCCATGTCTGGTCAGTAAAAAAGTCTCTTCCACCTACTATCACCTTCTCTCATAAAACCAACAAATCCTCATATTCACACTAATACGACATTCAAACATAAGAATATGCATGTTCACATTGTAGACATGACATTCAAACATGATAATTTGTTGGTTTTATGAGACAAGGCCACAATTTGTGGAAGAGAATATTGTACTAACCAGTCATGGAGTAAATATATTTGTTCAGTTTTTCTTACTTTGCCCGAAATAATACTTACCTCATATGGCTGCGAAGCACATTAGATTCCTCCATAGATCCACAAGTATTTTGTATGTGGAGGTTGACTAAGAAGAACAATATTGAAAGGAAATGGAAATGCGAGCCTGTTACCGGGCCTCTCATGCGAAACCTAAATTTCTTTGATTAAGAAAATATGCCCCCATATTATGTTGATATTTAGAGGGAAACAAATCACTAAGATGTGAATCTTGTTCCTATAAAACATATATTCTTGTTCCTATAAACCATCTATGACATATATGAGATATGAGTAATACATGTGTACTCTAGACACCATCTAGTGAGGGAGGAAATATGTATCGATGTTTTAGGATTAGGATGGGGGTGATCAATGACGCAACATGACTAATGTTACTTATCATTTCTATCATATCATAGTTTCTGAAAGAGTCTATTTATAAAAGGAAAGGATGCAAGACAATACAAAGAGGATTGTGGAATAGGAATCTTTTTCGCAGTTAGGGAGAATCAAAGAGGGTTGTTGTGGAGGGCACAAATGTGGTATGAGAAGGGTAGAGCACAACCAACTAGATCAACTTAGAAGTTTACTTAAAGGTCACTTATGTCTACATGTACCACTTAGTTCATCTGAATTTGTCATGTATATATCAGTGATGAATCTTATGAAACTCCCTTCACAATACCCTTAACATTTCAAAGTATGTATTTTCATGAGACTCATCACTGATATATAAATGAAAAAACAATATGAACAAAGTGATATACATAGGTAGAGACGACCTTTTAGGCCACTTCTATGTTGATCTCACTCATCGTGTTGTACTCTTCCCATACCACCTCCGTAGCCTCCACAAAAAAATTCATTGTTCTTCTTTCCCCACTCTCCTCCTCAACTCTCCATAACTCTAAAAAAACATCTCATTTCACAGTCCTCACGTTGTTATCTTGAACCCTCTCTTCGTATAACTGGATGCTTTTAGAAACTAGGATATAATAGAAATTATAAGAAACATCTGTGAATTTGGGTCATCGATCACTCCCATCCCGAGACATCAATACATACCACCCCCTTCCCCACCAGATTGTGTCTAGAGTACACATGTATAGCTCATATCTCCTTTTATGATAGATGTTTTGTATGCACATGATTCCTGTTTTGGTGCTATATTTCCCTCTAAATATTAACATAATATAGGGGCATATTCTCCACATCAAATACGTTTAGATTTTGGATGAGAAGCCTAGTAATAGGATGTCATTGTCATTGCCTTCCTTATCGTTCTTCTCAGCAAATATTCACATTCCTCTCATTTTCATCCACGTTCACATTCCATTGCATCATTTCCATTGCCTTGTGGTTCTATGCAATAACCCAACATTCCTTGCATCCATATAATGTAAGTACTATTCTGAGTACAGTAAGAGAAACTAAGAAAATATTTTTTCTCCATGACTACCAAGTATGGGAATCACTTCCACCCAGTGTCTCCTTCTCTAATGAAAAACAAGCACATTATCACATTCAGAAATGAGAAGGTGCATGTTCAAATTGTATACATAGCATTTTTTCCTCCATGTTTGGTCACTACAAAAGTCTCTTCCACCTACTATCGCCTTCTCTCATAAAACTAGCAACTTATCATAGTCACATTAATGCGGCATTTGAACATAGGAATATGAATGTTCACATTGTAGATGTGACATTCAAACATGATAATTTGTTGGCTTTATGAGAGAAGCCCACAGTTGGTGGAAGAGAATCCTATACTTACTAGTCATGGAGTAAAGATATTTGTTTATTTTTTCTTACTTTTCCCGAAATAGTACTTATGTCATATGGATGCGAAGCACGTTGGATTCCTCCATAGACTGACAAGCATTTCATATGTGGAGATTGAATAAGAAAAAAAATATTGAAAGGCAATGGAAAAGTGAGCCTATCGGGCCTCTCATGCAAAACCTAATTGTCTTTGATCATGAAAAGATGCCCCCATATTATGTTGATATTTAGCGGGAAACAAAGTACTGAGATATGAATCTTGTGCCTATAAAACATCTATGACATATATGAGATATGAGTAATACATGTGTACTCTAGAAACCATCGGGTGAGGAGGCAGTATGTATTGATGTTTTAGGATTAGGATGGGAGTGATCAATGACCCAACGTGACTAATGTTTCTTATCATTTCTATCATATTATAATTTCTGAAAGAGTCTAGTTATACAAGGCAAGGGTGCAAGATAATAAAAAGAGGATTTTGGAATGGTAAGCTTTTTGAGAGTTAAGGAGAATCAAAGAGAGTTGTCATAGAGGGAAAAAATGTGGTATGAGAAGGGCAGAGCATGACCAGCTAGATCAACTTAGAAGTTTCCTAAAAGATCACTTATGTCTACATGTACCACTTAGTTCATCTCAATTTGTCATGTATATATAAGTGATGAATCCTATGAATCTCCCTTCACAATACCCTTAACATTTCAAAGTATGTATTTTCATGAGACTCGTCGTTGATGTATAAATGAAAAACCAATATGAAAGAAGTGATACATGTCGGTAGAGCTGACCTTTTGGGCCACTTATATAATGATCTCACTCATCCAGTTGTACTATTGTGATCAATGACCCAACGTGACCTAAAGGTTATCCGTCCACATTCTTGACACCTGCCATTTTACTACTAAAATGGGAGCTGGTCATATTTCATTACTATATTAATCATAATTAAATGAAATGATTTTTAATCACTTAAAAGTGATGATTAGTTAGTCAACAAAGTAATTTTTTAGAAATATTAATTAAATGTAAAAAAATAAACATAGATAGAACACACATTAATGATTAAAAACCTATTTAATGTGCCTATTTCCAATAGGTATACCCCTATGTACCTAAAAATGTATGTCAACCAATACAATTGTTTAGCATTTCTAGCACATATGGAACCTTCTTAGCGCTCTCAAAGTTAACAGAATCATATTCAGAAACCTAGATGTCATTCTTTTATGGGTTTAAGACGTGCCACATAAATTGATTTAGTAATTGCAAATATTTATTGTAACTCGATCATGTTAAAACAATTAATATAGTAGTTGTGAATCTTTATTAAGTGGAAGATTAAAGATATGTAAGGATATGTTTGGTATGTAATGGGTTCATGAATTTATTAAGGATATCAAAGATCACTATGTCAAAATATGATGATGGATAATTAATGTAAATTTAATTTTTTTTTAATATATAATGAGCATGTCAATTTTTTTATTTATATAGTCAAATGAAAATGGAATTTGATGAATAAATAGATACTGAAATTTTGTAAATTAAATTGATAATTCATTGAAAGAATGATCTATTTTCATATTCACTCATGTTAAGTATGCAAGGTTTAGTCAAAGTTGCAAGTTATGGGACCCATGGGGTGACTTTTGGGCTAGAGAAGAGAATAAAGAACTATATAAGAATGGATTTTGAGGTCTTTCACCACAACCTTTTTTCAAAAATCTTAATCATGCTGGTACAAGTGGCATTGTACCTGAAGGTGGATCATTGATGGATCCAAAGGGTAATATTCATAAAGTATAATATTGATAAAGTGAAGGGCATTGATGTTTTGGTTAATTTTGGTAAGTTAGGAGATTTTAAAGGACAAAGTCAAAGTGGTGATTATGATAGTTAGAATAGGTTAGAAAAACTTAATATAACTAAGGATTCTCTTTTTTTTGTAAATAGAAAAGGGGAATTCTTATTATAACTTATCACATACAAAAAATCATCTGTTGTAAGGCTGCCAAGTGTTCGGCCAAATTTGTGGAAACTGGGACAATTGGCAGCATGTGATGTCCAAGTCTAAAAAAGGCGGTCTACCATCTGCCCTGCCAAAAGGAAACTAGGGCAGGTGGCGACCTATAGTCTTGACATCAAACAATGAAAGTGGAAGTGAAACTAGACTGGAATTAGAACTGGACATAGGACCAAAATTAAGACTGACATCTAAGCAAGAGATTGTAATCCAGAACTAGAAAGAGATCCAAGCCATGTAATTACCCATTATCATCAAAAGTTACGTTGCTCAGATCTCCATTGCGCGGGCCGTTTTGAGTCTTCAGGACAAAAGGCCTTGCACAAGTCGGACATTTTTGCCCAGTTGGTGCATTGGAAAATGCTTCATATAGCATGTCGATGCGTTGGTGCATGAGTATGTCACGGTGGATCTAATCTACCATATTTCTCTACAACTCGATTAACAACTATGATTGTTCTGGGTGGAAGAAGGGTGGGGGGCCACACCATGGTTCCGGGTTAATCGAGATAGGTGGTGGCACAAGGACCTTGCCACCCTCCATCGTCATTCCACTCGAACCACCCACAGCCTCGCATGTAGCATCCTATGCTCCATCCTATGCACCATCCCTATGATCCATCCTTGTGCACCATACATGTTTTTCTTCCTCCTTCTCGGGGTCCTCGTCCTCCGTTGCAGCATTGGAGAATTCATTTTCACCTAGAAGTCAGGCATCCTAAGAGTCAAGGTGGAGGAATTCCTCAGGGAATTTCTCCTCTACGATAGAAGTGTGAGCCTCCTATGCCTCATAAATGGTGCTAGTGCAATGGAAAACCTTAGTGGCTGGTGTAGTGGCTTTCGCTCAAAAATTTCTTGGGGGTTTCCAATTCTTTGGCACAGTGAAGAGAAGGGATTCTAGAGGAATATGTAAGGGTTCCTCCAGGATCACTTCCTCCATGTAAGTCGTTGGAGGTGATCTATCCTTCACTCTGCTAAGTGCATCATGAGTGCATTGAGTGCGGGCTATGGAAAGTTCCCTCTCTAACAACTGCCTCATCCTTTGTCGCGCCGCAAAACTATGCCAGGCAAGGCCGCAATGCAGCCTGCCTCTCTCCCTTGGAATCGAGGAGGTGATGTGAATAGATAGCATGCAAAAATTCTTACAGTGGTTGCACCAAAGCACACAACTACTTTCCTGGTGCAGGGTGAAAGTGAGATGGTGTAAGCTAGTGCAATGCTATATAAGGACATAAAGGAGCAACATGATTTCTCCTACTAACGCCCCCCATCCATTGAATTTCATTGTCGTCGATCTGCTTGTGCGAGGGAACCATCCTTCATCTCTTGACACGAAGTAATGGCAAGCTCCCATATTTAATGGAGAGGGGATGGGAGCCAACCTACCATATTTATGGTTGGGATAGGGCCTGTGTTACGTGGCCACTATGTGCTATATGGCACCCCATCCAGGGTAATACAACTAAGGATTATTAAAGTAAATTTGGTTTAAAAAAAAGTTTCTTCAGAAAATTATAAAATCACATTGCCATGTAAGGTAGCTTAATCTAAACTTATTAAATGAAAATTAAAAATAATAATAATAAGTTTAAATTAAATGTTATACAATAAACTATTAATATATATAATCTAGGAGGTTAGTTTGAGGGGATAAAAAATATAGTTATAATCACTTCATATCTTAAGATATATTGTAAAAATATAATTACAATTAATATATAATAATTATATATTTTTAAGTATATAATTATATATTTCAATGCTTAATGCTTATTAAATTAAATTATAGTATTAATTAAAAATTATATAATAATAATAATTATATATTATAGTTATTTTATAATACAGTATAAGAGTGGTTTTATAATATAGTGTAATATAATGGGTATAGATTTTTTTTTTAATTACACATTAAATATTATCTAATAAATATAATATTACAAATTATTAATTTTAATATACATATATAATTAATATTAATATTAATAATTATTAATAGGAGTAAAATAAATAAATAGTAATATGGAGGTCATATAATAAACAAAGTAATTACTTTTTGGCATTTTTAAGGCATATTTAACATCAATTTTACTAGAAATATGGTTAAAAATGGTTGGAACTACATATTTGAGGGCACTCGATCTATTTATGCATTTAAAAATAAATTTTAAACAACATAAAAAGGCAATTTCACCTAGATTTGTTTCACCAATTTCAGTGAAAAAGTTCAAAAGGTATATGATCTCACCAAGATTTGAACTAAGATGAAGTGTATAAATGGTTAAATATTGACAAATAAAAAGATGCCACATAATCATCCTTGACTTTTATATGTCCAAATCAACATGGTTGACTCAATTTTTCGAAATTCTATGAATTTTCAACTCAAAAACAATGTTTTTCTAGTAAGTACCTTTCTAGCCCCAAATTTCCTTGAATGAAAGATTTATAGGTGGGGGAGAATCGATTATGAGAAGATTGTATTCAATGTAAGGATCAAGGAGAATGGTTTATAGATGTACATTTTGATGTGGAATTTATATTCCAGATAAGATGAAACAAGATCAGAAGGTTGCATAAATATCTCATTTAAAGAAGAAAAAACTAAATAGTATGTAAACAGGAGGAAGGATGTAATAAGAATGGTACCTGAGAGGACTTGTTATTACAACAAATAGTTGAGTTCTAGGGACATATTTTGATTGGTTTATTTCATGACAGACATGTAGTAGAATATTCCCTAGTTGATTGTTTGTGAATGTATTGGGTTCCTGTCATGTCCTAGATGTCATTTGATGCTTTGTGGGTGGCTATAATTTATCTTAAAAATGGAGGATGCCAATAAATTGTAGGATAAATAATGGTATTAATTCTTTTCAATATTATCCCTATAAAAATGACATCCATTCTTTGATCCACAAGTGGATCCCATTGCAAAAGTCTTCCTCTAGGTTAATTTGCCTCGCCTCTAGCTATATTTCAAGACCAATATGTTCCTACATAGGAGAGGAGACATTTTTTGTAATACCCCTTGGTTGAATCCCAATTGTAGATATAAATGTAAATGAACATATAGGCTAGTGAGTCGTGGGTACTGATTCTAAATGTAAATGTAATTATACTTATAAGCTCGTGAGTTGATGGTACAAGGTCCTTGGTTCGGTTATACACGCATTGAGTCAGTGACCGAGAATCTGATACCAAAGGAGTGTGCACATATTATAATGTATCACCCACCTATGTAAGTGTGTGAGGATTGTGCACTAAAGGAAGGGTGCACACCACCCTGAGTTTTGGGTACAATGGAGTAACTGCGTGCTTTTGGGGCCAAAGTTCCTTTGTGTATATGTATCTCGAGGCCATAGTGCCTATGTGGTTATTAGGATGGAGAGCCAGATGTTAAATGGTCAGTGAGACATCATTGTAATATGTAATCACATGCAAATATTAATGAAAACACATCATCATTGTAGACCAATCATGTAAAAAATTATGGGGGGATAAACTCTACTAGATACAGAAAGGGAGCTAAAATTTAAGGATAAGGGGCTAAGCTAGGGGGGATTAAGCCCAAAGGAATATTATATTAATATTATTTAAAGTATAAAGTATCGATAATTATTTTATCCTAAGTTCTAAGGATGGAGACAAGTGGGCCCAAAGTAGTTCTCAACATGACAAGTGTCAAGTTAGGAACATGCATACATATAGTTTGGAATTACTTCATTTTCCTATCATTTGATCATTATTCCTTCACGCACTGAGTTTTCATCCATATACTATTGTTATTATAAATTTACATGTACATGTACCATGGTTAGCTTTGGATTTGGATTGAATAAGCGGGTTGTCATGCCCATAGGATATTGAAGAGGTGGGTTGTTAGGCCCGTGAACATTCTCTCTAGGTGAGAGAATTGATGGGAATTGATTTTCAAAGGAACCAAACTACAACTACAAGGCTCTGAGACTTCGTGTATGGCCTGTTGTTGAAGCCCCGAAAGGTAAGTGGGGCAGTAGAGGGACTATTGAGTAGATAAGGTTCACACTTCCATGGGTGGGACATGCATTGGGAAACGTGTGACTGAGTTTCATTTTCTCTCAGATACCTTAGCCTGGTTAGAAATCCTTTATCGAGGTAGAGTTTATCCCCAACTCGGTGGTGAAGGTTGGAGGTAGGTTGAGGTGGAAAATCAAGGCAATTTTGGGAAAGAAAGCATGCATGAGGGAAGCGACAGTTGGAAGGAAGAACAACATGCGCGCATGCAGGGTAGACCTAATGGTGCTAGGGTTAGGGTTTTGGTAATGTATTGTAATGGATAAAGAGCCGAAAACATATAAATATCAATACTTAGGTATTATAGAGAGGTTAGAGGTTAGAGGTTCTAAGTTCTAACTATTGTTGTTATTATAGAAAGATATTCTTTAGTTATGCATGAGTTGATGTGATATGAGATATTTTGATGTATGATCTATTTGTATAAGTTGTTGAGGTAGAGAAGATGAAGGAGGGTAGGTCTTGAGGGTTGGATCGCAGGCTGTGGAGCCTGGTGCAATCTAGTATGCCGCATATAGATCTTACCTGAAGGAGAAGAGTTGTAAGCGCACGGCGTTGTAGATGCGAAAATACCATAATAAAAGAGCCAAGAGACAAATCTTTATGAACATAGCCTAGGGGGGTGAACCATGGTAATATATGTGTTATGTGATGAATGCATGTATATCTTTAATGTATTCAATAGTCATGGTTATGTTGGATGAATGAGTTGGTATATTCCCTGCTTATTTGCAAATGATAGTATATCGCATTTATAGTTATAATAATGGTTCAATATTCAGTACTCATATCTCATGCTCAATCCTAGGCTGTAAACACCTGAGTCTTACATCAACCCATTAAATCTATCTTGGGTGATATTTTGCAACGCATTCTTTGTGTTGTGTTGGCTTCTGGTTTACCATGAGGGCCGATAGTTTTAG
Organism: Picea engelmannii; assembly: GCA_009831015.1. Classification (NCBI taxonomy): domain Eukaryota; kingdom Viridiplantae; phylum Streptophyta; class Pinopsida; order Pinales; family Pinaceae; genus Picea; species Picea engelmannii. The sequence goes on along the minus strand of ML795665.1, from coordinate 448,274 downwards.
AGGGTTTGCTGGAAACCTAACAGACATGAACCCTGGGTCACTCAATATGAACACAAAATAGAATAATTAACCAACAAATGGTTTTGTTGTCCTTGGTAGGAACATGAGAGGGTTGAGTAGATGAGATAGGTTGAACAAAAAAAGAGAGAAGAAAAGAATAAATCAATGAGCCAATAGAAGGGGATGTTGAGACCGTGGAATCCCATAAAAGCATATATCGAAAGATGGTTGAGAACCAAAGAGCTATATTTTGCATAGAAAGACAATAGAAAACCTAGAGTAACACCCTGCAAATATCTTGAGAGATACGTGTTTATTGATTTGCATAATGTCTTTTTCTATGATTTTCAACGTTTATTGCAGTAGTGGATACTACGTTTAAAGGATAACCACAAAATGAACCAGATTCAACAACTAGAGTGGACCCCAATATAGATTGAGAAACTTTAGAAGGTGAATAACAAATTCACCTGTGCAGTAGATTTTTGGCTTGACAGTATTGTGGTAGGTTTTATAATAGATTTTTCAGTCGACACGGAAAAGTCATACAGCACAGCGGAGCAAGAGTTTCTATGAGGACCTCGAGGAAGGTCCATTCAATCACTTTATACTTCTATTAAGATATTGTTGCATAATAAAGGTGTAATGACAATGGAGCCAGACAACTAAACTTCCCTGTGTGCATGGGGGAAGGGGGGAAGCACTAACAAAAAGAGGAGAAATGGAAGGATGAAAAGATAAGGGAAAGGAGGAACCCTTGGAACCAATCATGATGAATGACAACTAGATCAAGCAGATCATGGAAACAACTAGAAATACGCATAGCGGAGTACCCTACCAATACAAGGTCAATACCAAGAAGAGAGCCATAGTTGTGAGGTAAGGATTGGCGAGAGATGAGGACCATGATACGGAGGAATGTCTGACACTACTAGTAAAGATCCAGGAAAAGAGGAACTAGAACAACCAGAATGTTTAGTGAATTTCATTGGAAGCAAGGGAGGAAGGATGAAACATCAACATAGTTACTCGTGGAGGAGCAAAAATAGGAAATGATGCAATCTGACAAGAGCCAGCCACAAAACCAGTGGGTAAAGAAGAACACCAAACCAAGGAAGTAGTTTGATGCAAAAACAGAGAAGGAGATATTTAAGGAATCCAGACAAGAATTTTAGAACGAAGACATAGCTTCAACTTCAACTGTGCAACAAAACAAGGAAGCACCAGAGTACGAGATGCCTCCATTATTGGATCATACCAACGAAATGCAACCCATGGTACAAGTAAGTACAATCAAAGGATTTTTGCAATCATGTGTAAAAATATTAAGTGACCCATCATCTGTGAAAATATTGAAAAAATATACTAGAAAAATGTAGCATCGAGATGGAAAAAAAAATAGAACCAAAAATTGTTAATCACCTACATGCAAGGAAAAGAACCAGTAGGGAGTTGAGACTAAATGCCAACATCGGATATTTCATCATGGGAGACATCATACTGGATATAGGATCTGAATTTAATGTGTTACCAAAGAATACATGGCAATGCATGGGCGAGCCCACATTACTATATTCACCTGTTCAACTGAAACTGGAAAACCAACACAGAGTCCTAATAATCGGTAAACTGAAAGGAGTAACAGTAGACCTAGATGCAGCGTGAACTAAAGAATATTTTGAAGTCATCAAAATAGTGGAAGACACAACACCTTACCCAACATTGCTTGGTCTGGATTGGGCATTTGATAACCACGCCATAGTCAACTTGAAGACCCAAAAAATGGCATTTGAGTTAGGAGAATAAAAGGTCATCACGCCATTAGAAGGGGAGAGGTTTGTA
>ML795665.1:394896-437375 GCA_009831015.1 Picea engelmannii | reverse complement strand
AGAAATTCAAACTTCACGTCTTGACCTTCTGAGAGTACCAGGAGATGCGTTGGGCTAGGGCGCACTGATCTATCTGGAGATTAGGTCAATCTCGTCACTTAAGGTGCCTCAACAAGAGGTTTAGGGTTTCTGCAACTACTTTTGCTGGTAACCCTAGCTGCAGTTCTTTTGGAAACTGCTCCTGCTAGTAACCCTAGCGACAGTACCTCAATGAGCTCAATATCTAGCGACTATGTTTCCTTCCAGTGTTTTAGGCTGACTGAAGGGGTATGGGCCCATAACCTGTTAGAATTTAAAAGATGGTGTTCTCGTTTTACCATTGACGATACCCTCGTCACCCAACCATAGGCCAATGCCTCCCTCCGAGCACCTTAACCTTGACTAAGAATTCCTCCGGAAGCAAACCCTAGGCTAGATAGCCAAACAAAGGGCAACACATCTCTCCCTAAGGATAGCGCAACACAAAAGACTGATCAGATAGTCCCAAACCCTAGCCAAGAGATATTCAAGCCAAAACTGAGAACTTGTTGCTGCTACAGCTGCACCAGCTCTTCCTCCAAACCTGCGCACCAAACTGCAACTACAGTGTGCACCAAACTACAGAACTACAATTCTGAGATGCTGCAAATGAAAAACTAGCACCCTGTATTTATAGTAATCCTGTCAGTTTTGTTGGGGCTGACTTCTCCTTCTGGGTATGTGTCTATTCAGTATATTATTATTAATTCTAGACGACTTCTTCTCTTGGAGGCTAATAGCCTAATATAAATTATCTTCTTGATACGACAAGGCTTCTAGGGTTATTAGCCAATTCATTAGGGTTTCTCTTGCTTCCCAGAGTCTTCTATTCTCGTCAGGTTCACACGTGGGGGTAAATACCTCTCGCAGCTACCATAATATTAACACACACCACTATGAGTTTTGTGTACAATGGAGTAAGTGCATGGTTTTGGGGCCAGAGTGCCTTTGCGTATATAAATCTTAACGCCATAGTGCATGTGTGGTTATTAGGCTAGAGATCCATATGTTAAATGGCCAGTGAGCCATCATTGTAATATGTAATCACATGCAAATATTAATGAAAACACATCACTATTGCAGGCAAACCATGTAAAGAAGTATGGGGGGATAAACTCTACTAGATACAAAAAGGGAGCTAAAATTTAAGGATAAGGGGCTAAGCTAGGGGGGCTTAAGCCGAAAGGAATATTATATTAATATTCATTAAATTATAAAGTATCGATAATTATTTTATCCTAAGTTCTAAGGATGGAGACAAGTGGGCCCAAGGTAGTTCTCAACATGACAAGTCTCAAGTTGGGAACATGCATACATAGAGTTTGGACTTAGTTCATTTTCCTATTATTTTATCATCATTCCTTCACTCATTCAGTTGTCATCCGTACCCTATTGTTATTATACCTATACCTATACTTGTACCCTAGTTATCTTTGGAGTTGGATTGAATAAGTGCATTTTATGGCCCATAGGATATTGAAGGGGCGGGTTGTTAGGCCCGTGAACATTCTCTCTAGGTGAGAGAATTGATGGGAATTTATTTTCAAAGGTTCCAAACTACAACTACATGGCTCTGAGACTTTGTGTTTGGCCTATTGTTGAATCCCCAAAAACAAAGTGGGGAAGTCGAGGGACTGTTGAGTAGAGAAGGGTCACACTTCCAGGGGTGGGACATGCATGTGGAAAATTAGGGACTATAGGTTGTTAGTTTGGTTTGGCACCTTTGATTGAGTTTATCCAGGTAGAGTTTATTCCCATCTTGGGGGTGAACCACTGCTAAGAGTTATGAGTAGTGCGGTCTAAGGTTGGGAAGAGCGTGGAAGGTCTACATGTAGTTGGTGTTCTTTTAATGAAATATAAGTTTCAATTGTGTGTTAATTCATATGTTGCGTTGATATTTATGCATTTTTTTTCATGGGTTTTTCATGTGTGTGTTTCATGCGTATTTTTGTTATTATTTTATATGAATCGATCGATTTGTAGAGTTTTTTTATGATGTAAATTAGTATCAAAGTTCAAATTTTGGATATGGAGTAGCCCAACAGGTGGATCAGGATGCTACAATGTGGTGTCATAACCCATTTTTCAACACTAAGCCTTGATGTGCCCAGTTAGCAAAATGTTGAAGAGAAAATTCACAAAGAATTAATTTCAAGAGTATGTCTGCAACTTATTTGATTAAATTATTACTATAAAATTGAGAGAAATCTCATGGGTAATGTGTAGAATCGAGCCCAACAATTTTTAAAAAAAAAGTTCAATTTATAATGGGGAAATTCGGTCCTGCAGATGGCCAATTTTTTTATTTTAGAGAGGGGCCATGGAACCCAAAAAGAAATGGCCGGAACTAGGAAAAAGCTCCAATTTCTACAACAAAATTATGGAGGAATTCAATGGGAAAATGTCAAAATTCCTATGCAAAGATAAAATTAGGTTTACATGGTCAAAAAAAAATGGCCATGTGAAGTTTAGCTACAGAGCTTCGCGTTCAACACCAGAATTGTATGGGATAGAGATGAATACAAAGTTTAGGAGTCATAATTATGGAAAAATGAGCTAGGTGCAGAAAAATAATGGTGCGCAGGTGTGCCCACTAAAATTTGGCCCTTCGTGGTGCAGAGTTGATGATGCATGGAAAAATAATGGTGCGTGGGTGTACGCACTCAAATTTGGCACTACGCGGTGCAAATTTGATGATGCACAGAAAATAATGATGCATGAGGTATGCACATTAAAATTTGGCAATGTGTTGTGCAGAATTGGTGGTGCGTGAAGGATATTAGTGCGTAGGTGAGAGCACTAGAATTTGGCATCGTACAGTGCAGAGCTTGTGGCACACACGTAATATTGGTGCACAAGTCGTGCACATTTAGTGTTGGCAGAGTGCAGTGAAAATTTTTGGTGTGCACACAATGTTAATGTGTGTGGTGTGTGCACATTAAATATTCATGCCATGCAAAAGTAGAATTGTTGGTGCACAGGAAGTATTATTGTGCAGTGTGAGCGCATTGAACCTTGGTGTGGTGTGGTGTGGATCTTGCAATAAGCACAGAATATTGGTGTGTGACACAAAAGTTGTGAGAACTAGATATTCGCATGCAACACAAAATTTGTGCACACTAGATATGGGTGCACGACACAAAAGTTGTGCACATTGGATATGTGTATGTGGTGCATGTGCTACATTTTGGCGTTGTGTGTGTATAACTTGCGCATACTAAGTAGTTTATCACTTTCCTGAACTAGTAGAATAGTTTGATTACCCAATTTGATATATAATTTAGAATTGGTGTACATGAAATCAATTTGGTGGACTACAACAATAGAAAACCAGTGATTTTCTGTGAAATGTTTTGTGTTTTTGAGGTTGATGTTTTTGCAGGGAATTTTTTAGGCCCTAAACAATGTTTTTATCTACTCAAATCATTGTGCCGAAAGGTTATTTTTTGCAGCTCAAATGAAATATCTCAAAAATAGCTTACTAACTATGTATCTCATTCGTTAAATGGAGTTAGGATGAGTGATTTATAGCCTGAACAATGGAGAGTAAAGTTTAAGCCCCGATCAACTTATGAAAGACATAACTTCCTGCTCCAGAATCAGATTGAGGCATAGGAATAGTCTATGGAAATATATTGAATCATAAAAATAATTCATGGATATTGTTGGAGAAATTTCTATTTTCAACACACTAGTTCAGTGGGAGTTAACTGACTAGTTCTATTTTTACCATCACTATTATGCATGCATGCATTTCTAAGGAAAGCTAATGACTTGATTGCTTTTCTTAATTATGGAATTTTTTTCCCTATATATGAGTGTATTCCACTCATTCATTGTATCATATTGATCATGATCTATGCATCAATCATCAGCTCATTGGAGTAGTGTGAATATATTTTCTCATTCTTCCATATTGAATCTCTCTTCCTTTCTTCATAAGATTTGTTTGTACTTGGTTTAGCTAGATATCATATGCAGGTTTCCATGAAACACTGACATGGTATCAGAGCTATGTTTCTTGAAGCAAGCCAGAAAAGCCAAAGAATAAGGAAAATTGGAGTTTCGGTGACCTAAATACGTTCTCGTACCTTTCAGCAGTGATTTCTCCAAAAATGTTAATTTTTGAGGAAACGACCCACATGGAAAGTACATTGACCCATTCCGGAAGTGGGTTTTCAAATGTTTGGTGAGATTCTTCCTCTTTTTCTCAGAAAGTAAGCTGCATGATAGCTTCCTAAAACTGATACGAATTCATGGTTGTACCTTTCAATAGTGATTGCTCCCAAAATATTAAGTTTTTGAGGAAACAGTCAATGCATAAAGTAAATCGACCCATTTTGGAAGTGGGTTTTCAACAGTTTGGCAATATTCCTCACCGTTTGATCAAAAAGTAAGTCACAAGATCATCTCCTGAAACTGATATGAATTTTCACTTAAAGTGTCCTTTCTGTCGTGATTTCTTAATTTTTCACTTGCAGATTGAGAGTAAATTTTTAGGGGTTCCTAGAAAGAGTGGGAGAGATGGTTATGAAAACTATTATACAATCAAACTTGGTGGTAATCCTCACACCATACAATTATTTTGATTGGAATCCCAAGGAAAAATTCCAACTCAGAAGGAAAGGACTGTATAATTTGACGATGGCGACAGAAACAGAACCTACATCAATGATTGAGAAGATGAGATGGGAGAACCGTAATGGTGAGGCCACATGACTACTTCTTGAGTTAATATCCACTGATCTATGGTTTCATGTTGTTGCATGCAAGACTCCAAACGAGATCTAAACCACCTTGGAAGGACTCTTTGGAAAGCAAGATGAGATGCGAGGTCATATGCTTGAGGTAGAGTTGAATACCTTAGACCATAAAAATTTTTATAATATACAAGATTGTTTTACTAAATTTAAATATTTTCTATTGAGATTGGGTGAATGTGGCATTGATAAGCCTACACAAGAGAAACAAATTATTCTAACAATCTTGGCCAAGATAGGACCAGAATACATTGTATATGTCTCCAATTTCCATTCTGGAAGATGTGTTTTTGGAAGAAATTTGAAAATGCCTACGTTGACTCAGTTCATTGAGTCTCTTACACATGAGAAGACAAAACTCATACAGATGGGCCTCATGAAAGATCCCAAATCACATGCACTCACCATGCATGATGGAAAAGGGTCATCCAAATAGAATGGGGAGGAGGGAAATTCCAAACCATTTAATGATTCTTCAAGTTCCAAAGACTCTTCAGATTCCAAGAAGAAGAAGAAAGGAAAGCAGTGCAGTTACTGCAATAAACTGAATCATGAATAATCCACATGCATGAAGAAACAAATCAATCTTATGGCATAGACACTTCAGCAAAACAACCTTGGAAACTTCATTCCAGAGGGAGTCAAGAAGCAGAAGGAAGAAGATCCCGCTCCTAAGAAAGGTAATCATCATTCTCTGGTTGCAATTAATTCCTCATCTGATTCATGGATTATATATTCTAGTGCATCCCACCATATGAAAGCGAATGAGGAAGTTTCCTCTTCTTTGAGTCCATGCTCAAGACCCCCTATTCTCATTGGGGATGATACTCCAGTAGCAGTAGCAGGAGAAGGGAGAGTGGAACTCCACAATGGTAGTTTTGAGAATGTTTTACATGTTCCAAATCTTTCTATGAATTTTCTCTCAGTTTATCAAATTGCTCAGAAAGGTAAAAAGGTTGAATTTACATCAGATTCAGTTTCATTGATTGACATGCATGACAATTCCATTATTGCAATTGATTGGGTGGATCACAAGTCAAGGTTGTATAAATTCACTAAGTTTTCTGATGATGATTCCTCTATTCTACTTACACATAAGAAGAGTACTTTGCATGCACCTCTAGTGCAACATGCATATACTCTTGTTCTTCCATCAGTTTCAGACATCAGAGATGATTCCATACACTTAGATTCTATACATGGAAATAAGCAGGTAGTACATCCAGATAAGAAACTAGCACCGAAGCTTCAACAGATGCCCAAGAAGGCACAAACCACACTTCAGGTAGCCGACAACCTTACAGGGAATCCATTGGATTCGAGGATGACTCTATCTCAGCATGAGGAGCCTTCTCATGTACTTTCATCTTTAGAACCCTCGATGCCCATGCATTGTTATATAGTTCAATCTCTTGATCCACAGAACTACAATAGGGTTGTGGGAAATCCATTGTGTCAAGCATCCATGCAGAAGGAGTACGACTCTCTCCTACAGAACCAGACTTGGAATCTGGTTCCACGTCCACCAGAAAGGAATATTTTCAGGTGCATATGGGTCCACAGGATGAAGAGGTACAAGGCCTGACAGCTTGACAAAGGACTTCATCAGATCCATAAATATTTCTACATCTTCACGAAGACTTTTAGTGAGCTGAAGTTTCAGACTTTGCAGGATCGTCTTGTAGTGAAGAACACAATTGTCTAGCAGGTGCTATTTTCTTATTTTGATACATTATCTTTTGATGTGGGGGTTTTTTCCCACATGGCTTTCCCTCTTTCCTCACTTTTATTCAGTGTTCATTAGTTGCATTGTACATGAGTACCTAAAATGGCCTAGTAGTCGGGACTCATTTTTTACAGCATAGTGATGTTCAGGGGGGGTGTTGGAGAAATTTATATTTTCAACACACTAGTTCAGTGGGAGTTAAATGACTAGTTATATTTTAGACTTTCTATTTTTACCATCACTATTATGCATGCATGCATTCCTAAGGAAAGTTAACTGCTTGATTGTTTTTCTTAATTATGGAATTTTTTTCCCTATATATTAGTGTATTCCACTCATTCATTATATCATATTGATCATGATCTATGCATGAATCATTAGCTCATTGGAGTAGTGTGAATATATTTTCTCATTCTTCCATATTGAATCTCTCTTCCTTTCTTGACAAGCCTTGTTTGTACTTGCTTTAGCTAGATCTCCTGTGCAGTTTTCCATGAAACAATGACAGAGATAAATAAAAGTTATAGGCACATTAAAAATATTTAAGAGGGCATAAAAGGTACCTGTAGCATTCTGTTCCAAAAAAATACTAATTGGCCTAAAACTTCAGCAAGTTGTATCTAGCATACCAAAACCCAAAAAGAGGTGAAATTTGGACAGATTGTCGAAATTATGATAATGAAGGAACCTAGTTGGAATATTGCCAAAACTCCAAAAGAGAAGGTACAATGAAAAATAAATAATGTTCATATTTTCACCTCATTAAGGTGTGAACACAAGGAATTCTTGGGGAATATTCAAATGGCCGTAACTTTCTTCTAAAGACCCAAAATAGATAAAGGGAACAGTCATTGGAAAGGCCTTGGAGAGAGGAATAAAAATATCCACCCAAAAAAATTGATATGGGTAGTTAATTTCACAAGGAACCAGAAGAAATAATTTTGATGCATTATTGGAAAAAAATTGCACATAATTTTCATGAATTTGTTAAATTATTTAGTCTAACAAATCTTGTTCCTTGCACATTTTGTAGAGTAAGAAAATTTAGATAAAAAAAATTAATCAACATAACATTCAGAAGTATGGAAGTCATGGAATATGCATAGAGGGATTACAACCATGAATATGAGATCAGAGGGATGTATGTCAGTACGGGTAATGAAGGTACACATTCAAATGGACAGGGAGAAGGAAATGAGGAAAGCATGAAATTGGTAGAGACCATAAAAATAATGAAAAATGATGTCCATAGTTATAAAGATCATAATGAGAGGCTTATGAAATCCAAAGAGAAGTAAGAAGGATTCAACATCAAGTTAATGTAGAGCTTACACAAAATAGAGAAGAAGATGGATAAGGAGATTGAGTTAATCAAATCAGGGAGTCACAAATCCCATCATAAGAGTAGAAGAAAAAAAATTGTTGGAGTCATCACCATCACTCCCCAAGAAATTCAACTAGGAGGGAACATAGTAGTTCAAGTCCATCTCATGTCAGAAAGCATAAGAGAAGGTCTAGGGTGGATGAGCTACAGGTAGAAATGAATGAAATCAAACCACTTACATTTGATGGTGAGCACAAGAAGGATAAGGATGCAAAGACCTAGCTATTGGGAATGAGGAAGTACTTCTAGTTACATAAATACTCCTCACAAGAAAAAGGAAGAATCACCATCTATCATCTCAAAGGAAAAAAATTAATGTGGTGGGACCAATTTGTCCAGGTGTAGCACATTAATGAGAACAAGGAGGGAATTCAAAAGGTACTTTCAAAACAAGTACTTAACCAAATGATATTATGATAATAAAATGGAGTTATTCAAACTCAATCTTGGGAGTATGGTGATAGATAAGTATGAAAGCAGATTCCTAGAACTTATGAAGTAATTTTCTTTCATCAAGGATGAGCAAGTTAAGATTCAGAGGTATTTGAGTGGGATGCCATCATTTATCAGTGATAAGATACGGTATGATGATCCCAAAACACTAGAGGAAACTATAAGAAGGGATAAGTTCTTTTATTATCAGCATAAAGGAAGAATGACTTTTGAAAAATCTTGTGAAGACAAGAGGAAAAACAAGATGGAATAGAGGAAGAACGAAACTAAGACACCGTTCTTTAAAAACAATTATTAGGGAAAACTAGCTTCTAAAGAACCAAGAATGACCAAGATATTAGGGAAAATACCAAGGTAGACACCTATTAAATGTTGGGGTTGTGGGGGATATCATATGTACAGAGATTTCTTTCATAGAGGTGAAAAAGTGAGGACTATTCATAATGAACGAAGAGCTGATATAGTGGAGGACATGGACATCAATTTACCTAGGATATACGCAGCCCTAGATAACAATCAATATGAGTTTTAGTCACATATTATTGAAGTGGAAGGTAAGATAAACAACCAAACCATTGCTATTTTAATTGATTCAGGAGCTATTCATAGTTATCTAGATCCCAAGATGGTGGAAAGATTTCAATTCCCAAGAAGACATCTTGGAAAATCTTGGTTGGTGCAGATGAATACAGGAGCTAAAAAGAAAATTAATGAGATGGATAAGGAATTCCCAATCGACATGAATGGAATGTGCACTAGGGAAGATTTTAACATCATACATTTAGGTTCCTATGGCTTCCTAATTGGTACGGATTGGTTGGAAATACATCATGTTGTCCTACAATGTTATAATAAGGAATTTACTTGCTCGGATGAGGAAGGGAACTTAAGGATAGTACAAGGAATTCCCAATATAGTAATCATTAGAGAAGTTACAAACTTGAAGTTGAATAAAAGTTATAGAAAAGGGTGTCAAATACTTGTAGCACATATGGAAGAGACACCGAAATATGAGGTGCCAAATATTGAATATTATACAGTCCTAAAAGACTTTGAAGATGTGTTTAAATAAATACTAGGATTACCACCCAAATGAGATATTTATTTCTCCATCAATCTGATGCTTGGACTAGCCCCAACATCAAAGACCTATTACACGATGAGTACACCAGAAATGAAGGAATTACAAATGAAAATTGTTTTGAAGAAGGGGTATATACACTCAAGTGTGTCACCTTGGGGTGCCCGAGTATTATTTGTGAATAAAAATGATGGAACATTGAGACTTTGCATTAACTTCAGGAAGTTGAACAAGGTAAATATGAAGAACAAGTATCCTTTTCCAAGGATAGATGACCTCTTTAATCAACTAAAGGATGAAAAAATATTCTTGAAGATTGATCTTAGGTCAGGCTATCATCAAGTAAGAATTAAAGAAGAAGACATCAAAAAAACTTCCTTCAGAATGAGCTATGTACATTATGAGTTCACAATGGTTCCATTTGGGTTGTAAAATGCACCTATTGTCTTCATGTGTCTAATGAATAATATTTTTAGAGAATACTTAGATAGGTTTGACATTGTCTTCCTAGATGACATTATTATATATTCTATGTCTGAAGAATAACAAGATAAATACTTGAAAATGGTGTTACAGGTATTAAGGGAGCATAAGTTGTATGCCAAATTGAGCAAGTGTTCATTATGTCATAAGAGAATTCATCATTTGGGCCATATCATTTCAGAGGAAGGAATAGTAGTGGACCCAGAAAAGTTAAAGACCATTGAGGGGTGGCCAACACCAAGGAATGCCTCTAAGGTGAGATCATTCATGGGACTTGCAATTTACTACAGATGATTCATTCAGGAATTCTCAAAGATTGCACACCCAATCACTTCCTTTTGAAAGAAGGGTGTAGAATTTGAGTGGACATCGGATTGTGAAAGAGGTTTCCAACACTTGAAGTATTTATTGACAAGTGCTCCAATATTAAGGATTGTTGATCCGAATGAAAAATTCATTGTATGCATAGATGCATGTAAAGAAGGAATTGGTGGATTTGTTAGTCAGAATTGGCATGTGGTATGCTATGAATCAAGGAAAATGAAAGAGCATGAAAGGAACTATGCTACTCATGATTTGGAATTAGAATCCATATTGCATGCCTTGAATATGTGGAGGTACTTCCTCATGGGAAAAATATTTGAGTTGAGAACAAGCCAAAGTGGTCTAAAATATTTATTTGGACAACCAACATTAAATTCCATGCAAAGTAGGTGGTTAGAATTCCTAAGTGAGTATGACTTTGATATAAAGGGTATAAATGGAAATGAGAACAAATTGACTGATACACTCAGTAGACGGGTGCATGAGATGCATGCTACAACCTTTATCATATACCAATCGGATTTGAAAGTCATAATATTAGAGTCTGCAAAATCATATTTACCATACATGGAAATAAAGACAAAATTACATAAAGGTATTTTGTAGCAGAAAAGTGAGGAATATAACATAGAAAAAGATGAAATTATCATGTACATGAGTAGAATTTATGTGCCAAATTCTCAGGAATTTAAAAATATGATTTTAAAATAAATGCATAATGTGATTTATGATGGGCACCTAGGTTACCAGAAAATGGTTGCAGTTGTCAAGAGCCATTATTATTGGCTAGGTATGAAGAAAGAGGTTGTTGATTTTATTTCCAGGTGTTTGGAGTGTCAAAAGGTCAAGGATGAGCATAAACACTCAACTGGTTTTCTACAGCCATTGCCCATTCCTGAGTGGAAATGGGAAGTTGTAACAATGGATTTCATCAACAAACTATCCAGAACAAAAAACATCATGATTTTATCATGGTAGTGGTGGATACACTTACTAAAGCTACCCATTTTATTCCAGTAAAGCTCACACATAATGCATCCAACATTCCTAAAATTTATATGAGAGAAATTGCTCGACTACGAGGTATACCCAAGACAATTGTGTCTGACAGAGATCCAAAATTTACATCAAATTTTTGGAGATGTTTATTCAAGGGATTCCTAAAAAATCGGAATTTTAGCACAACTTATCATCCAAAGTCATATGGCAAGATGGAATGGGTGAATCAGATGATAGAAGACATGCTAAGGATGTATGTGATGGATAAACCATACAAATGGGAGGATTATTTGAATTTGGTATAGTTTTCTTATAACAATGGGTATAAAAAATCTCTAAATATGATCCCATTTGAGGCACTTTATGGAAGAAAGTGAAACACACCGGTGAGCTAGGACAACCCAATAGACATAGAAGTGGTTGGGCCAGAACTACTCAGGGAAATGGAAGAGAAGATGATAAAAATAAAACATAATTTAAGGGTTGCCCAGGACAGACATACAAGATATGCTGAGAAAGGAAGAACTCACATAGAATTTAAGTGTGTGACCGTGTGTTCTTGAAATTAAAATCCAAGAGAAATTCCCTAAAGTCGGGAAATTGTTCAAAGATGGAAGTGTGTTACTGTGGGCCATTTGAAAGCCTGGAGAGGATTGGTCCTGTAGAATATATGCTTTCCTTACCCACATCAATGTGTATTCATAATGTTTCCCATGTGTCATTTCTTAAAAGGTATGTGCATGATACTAATCATGTCATTGATTAGAATGTGATTCAAGTGGAGCGAGAGGGATATTTTCAAGTGCATCTAATGTGCATATTCGACCCGAAGATAAAGCAAGTACAAAATCGAGTCGTAGGGCTAGTAAATATCCAATGGACATGGTACAGTTATGAAGATGCAACTTCAGAGCATGAGGATAATATGCGGGAAGAAAACTCACATCCTTTTGAAGAATTTTGAAATTTTGGTTGTATATATGTATATATTGCACTGAGGACAATGCATAAATAAGGGTGAGGGAAATTTAATAACCCTAGACCGAACCCTAATTGTACATATAAATGTAAATGAACATATAGCATAGTGAGACATGGGTATTGATTGTAAATGTAAATGTAATTATACATATAAGCTGGTGAGTTGATGGTACAAGGTCTCTAGTTTGGTTATGCATGCATTGAGTCAATGTGCAAGAATCTCATACCAAATTAGTGAACACGTTTTATAATGTATCACCCAACTATGTAAGTGTGCATGGATTGTGTACTAAAGGAAGGGTGCACACCATCCTTATTTTTGCGTACAATCAAGTAAGTGCACAATTTTGGGGCGAGAGTGCCTTCGCGTATATGTATTTTTAGACCAGAGTGCCTGTGTGGTTATTAGGATGGATAGCCAAATGTTAAATGGCCAGTGAGCCATCATTGTAATATGTAATCACATGAAAATAGTAATGAAAACAAATCACTAATGCATACCAACCATGTAAAATAGTACGGGGGGATAAACTCCACTAGATAGGGAAAGGGGGCTAAAAGTTACTTGGATAAGGGGATAAGTTAGCGGGTCTTAAGCCCAAAGGAATATTATATTAATATTACTTAATGTATAAAGTATGGATAATTATTTTATCCTAATTTATAAGGATGGAGACAAGTGGGCCCAAGGTAGTTCTGAAATTGACAAGTGTCAAGCTGGGAACTTGCATAAAAGTTTGGACTTAGTTCATTTTCCTATCATTTGATCATAATTCCTTCACTCACTTAGTTTTCATCCATACCATTTTGTTACTATACCTATACCTGTACCTGTACCCTAGTTATACTTGGAGTTGGAATGAAGAAGCAGGTTGTCAGGCTTATAGGATATCGTTGGGAAAATCAATTCCCAACAATTCTAGGTGAGAGAATTGTTGGCAATTGATTTTCAAAGGTAGAAAATTGTAGCTACATGGCTCAGAGACTTCATTTTTGGCCTGTTGTTGAAGCCTCAGAAAGAAAGTGGGGCAACCGAGGGAATGTTGAGCAGAGAAGGGGAACACTTCCTAGGGTGGGAAAGGCATGTCAGGAATGAGGGATTGTAGGTTGTTAGTTCGAGTTGGCACCTATGAATAAGTTTCATGTTGTCTAAGATACCTTATCCTAGTTAGGAATCCTTTACCTAGGTGGATTTTAGACCTAGATTAGGGGTGACCCACTGCTGAGAGTTATGAGCAGTGCGGTATAAGGCTAGGAGGAACAAGGAAGGTTTGCACGTAGTTGGTGTTCTTTTAATAAAAAATAAGTGTCAATTGTGTGTTCATTCATGTGTTGCATTAATATTTATGCATTTTGTTTCATGAGTTTTTCCTTTGTATGTTGCATGTGTATTTTTGTAATTATTTTGTATGAATCGATGTAATTGCAGAGTATTTTTATGATTTAAATTAGTATCAGAGTTCGAAATTTGGATGTGACATAGCCCAGCAGGTGGATGGGGATGCTACGATTTTTTACTAACATTGGATATCAATGCATCATACAAGGTAAGCCTTTTATGACCAAGAGTGAAGATTCTAGTAAAGGTTGATTTAGGGGAGACTCCAAGTTAATATTGAAGTCATCATAGGAATACTTATGTATACATAAGTTATTTATTATATATGCATTCCTTTTAGGTGTGTGAGATGTCACACATGTGGGAATGTGGTTGATGAGTATAGTTTATCCTTCTGTAAAAAAATTTAGAGAAAGAAAGGAATTCCTCAAAAGTCTAGGGTGTAGAGGATGTGAAGGGATAGGGTTGAAGAGGTATAAGGATTGGGAGTTAAGGAATTCAAAGAGACCTCTCCAATGAATTTATAGCACAATTTTTGGGGACAATGAGGGAGGAGGTTCCAACAAAAGTACATGATCCAATTTTTCAAGAGACTAACTAAAGTAAAGGAGAAATGTGTCCTTCCTGGAGTGTATCTAGAAGTGTCAAATGGTACAAGATACCATTATCTAAATAAAATCCTTTCTTTCATACAAAAGAAACTATTTTTTATTTTGAAGATAAAGGGTCCTAGCCTTCACTTTCTATAATGGGTAGTAAGGTGGGGGGAACGATTTTGGGTAAAGGGAAAAAAAGGAAGAGTAAAGAGGACATTTACAAGGGAAAATAAAATGTAAACCATAGTATTGACAAGGATATAACCTCACTAAGGGTAAGGGATGAAATAGGTAGTGCATATTCCTAAAGTTATCATAGTAAGGAAGAAACATTTTATTTGTATTTAATTATTGGTTATGGCCTTAGTTATAGAAATAAAAGTAAGGAGAATGTTGAGGTTAGCATAGAAGGAGGTTACGGCTAGACATTTCCAAGGAAGTTTCTCATTCTTGGCTATGGATTAATTCCTTCCTACTTGGGATTATTTTAAGAAGACAAATTTATATTAAAATGTAGAAACTTGGGCTAATCTTACTATTCCTTAATATGCAAAATGCAAAATGATTGGCGATAATTTTGTAAAAATATTCAAATTTATAAGGATTTTATATATTTTCTATAAAATTTTGGCAATTTTTAAGGTAAAAGTATTTTATTCTATGCAATTTGGGAAAATCATCTTTAAAAAAAGTGGAAATTGGTGAATCATTTTTGGGAGAAATTATGAAAAATTTGCTTATTGGCCAAATTTAGCCCCTAAAATTTCTCTTTATTCCTACATCATTCCCAAGTAAAATACCTAAAGAATATTTATCAGGAGAAACATAAGTCATTAAAAGAGATCCTTAATGTAATACATAACCCCTCAAAGGGTTGTCACTAGTTTCTTTATCATTATATGTGATGGGGTTAGGTATCCCAACAAAAACACTTTTATTAGAGAGGTTAGTGGAAGTTAAAAACCCTAATGTCATATTTAAACAAGAGACAATGGGGGAAGGGAATAAATTAGTGTAAGCCTTATGTAACCTCCTAAAAGGTGATATTTAATAATTATGTATATTAATGGTTTATCAAGAGGGATCATTTAGTAGTATCTAGAAAATTAATTTTCTATTATTGAATTTTTCTTTTAACACAATCGATATGATATATGCACAAAGCTAAAGTTCTAGGAGCTAGGATACAACATAATAATCAATAATTTCTATGGGACACATGAGGAGATTAATCCTTTTTATGATGAGTTATTTTCTAATGAATTATAAAGCTAGGAAATATTAATATTAGTAGGGGATTTGAACTTCAGTCTAAGAAATTAAGATGTCCTGGGGAATGCAAGACATGGAGGGATATTAAAGTTTTTCAACTTTAAACCAGAGGAAGTAAGGTTGTTGAATGTGGAGCTTGTAAATAATATTCTGAGATGGAGGAATAACAAGTTGGGACTAAAGGGTGTGTCAAAGAGATCGAACCATTTCTACTCTCAAAGGACTTGTTGATGAATGTGGAGAAAATTCAATCATGGGTGGATGTAGGAAGAAGATAAAACCATATTCCCATCATTATAAATATTGATAGAAGAGAATAGAAGCCTAAATTGCCTTTTAATTTCAAACTAGAATGGATAAATGATGAAGGACCCCTCAAATTAGTTTGGAGGAGTGGGTGAAATATGATCCTCTATCCAAGGACACAACAATTTTTTAATTTGTTTATTTATTGAAGGTGAAAAGAGTAGTGGAAGCATATGGATCTATAAAATTTAAGGATGTAAATAAGCAATTAAAAAAGGTGTAATGCAACCTTTCTAATATGTATATTTATAATTTGGGGTAATTTTCATCAAAGGTGCAAAGGGAAAGACTTAGAGCTTTAGAAAGTTCAAGGTAGAAATTGTTAGCAAGAAAAGAGGTAGAATGGAGGATAAAACATGAACCTATATGGGTGGAAAAAAAGATGAAGAGTTATMTTCTCATGTTAAGAATAGGAAAATTATTAYGCCGAAAGGCGTATAYCTATTGGAGATGGGCACAATTAATAATCTTTTAATCTTAAATTCTAAGCTGATGGTTATGCATTGAAGATGCTGGTATATTCTTAGTCGTCCTCCAAAATCAATGGATCGGATTTATTGTTGATAACTTCTTTGCATTTATAAATGCATCCGTTACCTTGTTTACTTTTTAACATTTACCTAATCATATTAAGAAATTACTGTAACATCATATGATTGCCACATTTAAATGATTAACTTTTGRAATTCTTCAGAGTTTCATTATCTGACTCAATTAGAGCTTCATTATCTGACTAGRTTTTATTTTAAAGTGARAATTTTTTATTGACCATAACTCTTTTGGCGTTCACTAGCCATGAGTTAGCGGCTGTACTAGTAGTTGCAATATGGGAAATAAGAAAAAATGATGGTAGCGGGAAATAAAATYCCCCAAATCACAAATTTAAGAGTCTCATYTGTACACACCAAAATATAATTATTATTGCAAATATATTAAAAAATTATTCTTATTTCCCAAGGTTTGTAAATTAGCAAGATATTTAAATATTAATGAAAGAGGTATCAAAAGAATATTTAAAGGCATGAATCCTATCATATTTTAAATGAGATAAAAATCTACGGATGGATGGTCTTCCTGTGAAATTTTATAGAGGATTTTGCAAGCTGTTAGAAGAGGACTTCCTAACAGGTGATCGTGGAGGTAAATAGCTCAGGTAAATCTCTAGGATCATTTAATGTTGTTTTCTAGGTTTTAATTCCTAAGAAGAATAACCTCGGATGCTCAAAGAAATTTTACCAATTTCATTATGCATTTGCAAAATATTGGCAATTTTTTTGTTAATTAGAATAAAAAATCTTTTTTGAAGGGATTTTAAAGGAGTAGTTTACATTTTTGGAAGGAAGGAAAATTAATGATGCAATAAGGGTATATCAAGAAGGAATTTAGTGTATCAAGTAGGAAAGCAATATAACAATGGTTATAAAAATAAATTTTTCCAAAGAATGTGACATGTCCAATTGGATGTACATAAGATTGATCTTGATTCACATTGGGTTCAACCTACAAGTGGTAAATTGGGTAATGGACTATTTAAATTTAATTTATTTTTATGTGCTAATTAATGGGTTAGATTTAAGTTTTTTTACTCCTATGGGTTTAATACAAGGGTGTTCTCTCTCACTTTTATTGTTCCTCATAATAAGTGAAGGTATTTGTAGATCATTTATGGAGGTTAAAAGATTAGGAACTATTGTTAGAGTAAAAGTGGGAAGAAATTTATCCTTAACCCACATATTTTTAGTTGATGATTCCCTACTATTCATGATTGAAAGATTAAATACATAATGGATTTATATAGTACAACTACAAGTATGGAGGTAGATATAATGAAATTAGTAATTTTTTTATTGGTATCAATGAAGAGACTAAAAGATAGTTCATTTAGTTATTTATGTTCAAAAGACTTGGATTTAGTGATAGTTTCATGTATGTGGGCTATCTTATAAACTTAATGGTATGATAAAAAACCTTGGCATTGGTAGATGAAGAAAATTAAGGTTAGAATAGATAATTGGTGTAGCAAGTGGCTATCAAGTGAAGAAAGATTGATTTTAGTTAAATCAACCTTGGATGTCATTCTATTCTTATGGAATAAAATGACATATACCCGAAAAGTGGTGCCTACGAACATAAGGAGAATGGTTTTTTGGATTTTATGGTCCAAAAAAAAGTAACATGAAGGGATTCCACATGTCAAGTGGAAGGTCATTACTCAATGTAAGATGGACGATGGGTGTCAAAAAAATATTTTATTCTTTGGAAAGCCATTGGAAACAAAGAGTTTGTGGAGAGTTATTACACAGGAGAACCTATGGACATAAATTATTTTTTATAAATATGTTAGTCCTAGATCTATTATAGGTTAGAAAAGATGTTAGCAAAAATCTATATGCAATGTTTTACCCACAAGAAGGATTTGATTCATTCTTTATCATTAATAGGAAAATGGTTAGCATGGATAATTATAAATGGGGAGTAATTAAGGGTTGTAATCAATCCCTATGTAATGATCCATAAACGGGAGGCTTATGGCCTATCCGTCTCACCAACACAAAATTCTCTGTTAAAATAATTATAACTATGGTTGTTTAGATGTCACTAAAATTATTGACCAATCCAGTCTCAATTCGAGTCAGAAACAAATAATGAGTTAAGTCGAGTCATGAAATGCAAGTTGAAACAAGTCGAGTTGAGTCGAAGCAATTCAGGTCAAGTTGAAGCAAGATGGTTTGAGTCAAAGCAAGTCAAGATGTGTCAAAACAAGTCAAAATTTCTCAAGTTGAATTTACTCAAGTGATATTTCTTCTAAGTCAAGTGGACCAAGAGATGTATACCAGTAAAATGGGTGGAAAGAAATTCGACCAAAGGGAAACCAAGTCGAATTTTTAGTGACCAACAACTGGAAGGAATGTCTAAGGGAAAATTTACTCACGAGTGATGCTAGAAACATTTTGGAACCAATTTGGATAACCCACGGTGCATAAAAATGTAGGGGATTCGATTTTAATATCCCCCAACAAACAAAAATGTTTCAAAATTTTCTTTGGCATATGACGAAAGAGGAAAAAAAATTGGGGGAAATTTGGTAGCAGACAAGCTTGCAAAGATGTGGATATGGTTCATGGGAAACTAATGAATGCTTATACAACCCCAGATATATATATATATATATATATATATATATATATAGAATATGATTTACGATCAAAGGAAAACACCTGATGAGGTCGATTATGAGCTCAACGACTGAAAACAAAATTAGAAACCCTGGAATGAAGAACAATGACTCTAGAAGGAGGGTCATCACTTTACAATGTCTAAATTCATTGCATGAATACAATAAAAGATTTGTTAGTCTCATGTATTAACCCACAGAGAACCAAAATTAATATAAAACAAGCCTATACAATAGCAATATGAATTTTTCATCTCGAGAACATACTTAGACGACCATTAAATTGCATTACATGCATTAACCATTCCTAAGTAAACATAAACCATGACAATAATCACACATAGACTCAGATTCTTACCTTAGAAACCCAAACGAGAAAACCAACATTCTTTTTTCTTTATACAAACTCTTATTTATTTAGCAATGGGAACGTTACAGGCTCTTTGGTACATGTTTATGCTCCTCAATATCATATAGGTAGCCTCTCTACATCATTCATAGTAAAATAATCCCTTTCGCATTGTGGGGATACATTATATAGAATGTTTAGTCAACTGAGAGGATAACTAGAAGGTCAGGTGTCCCCAGCACTTCAACTTCTCTCCAGTTCATCTCTATATCATTTATTTAATTATTTCTCTTTTATCCCACATGGGTTTATTTCTTTTCATACAACCATATATTTCTCGACTTTACATACATTATATAAAAATGAACATCAATCATGATGACATGGGGCCCTTCACGTCAACAAGTCGATCTCCTTCATCACCCATAGCCTTAACAATGCATATGTTGTTAATCTCTGAGTCATGTGATGATAGCTAATTGTTCTTCTTGGATACAATTCAGATCACACCTCCCCAATGGGAGCCTTTTGGTCCCCAAAAACTTCCAAGGAAAAATGAGGGAACCTGCTTAAAATATGGTTCCTCCCATACCACTTTTATTTCCTTGCACTCTATCCCTTGAGACCAATCTACCACATTTATTGTTGTCTTTTGTGAGTCATCTGCTCCTTTTGCTACAAAGTTGTGTCTTCCTTCAACTCCTCAATACCATGATGTGAAAAGTCTTCCACAGTGGGAAGAACCTGAGGTTCTTTCTCCTCATCCAACATGGAGGGTTCAAACAACTTCATATATTCCACATTCTCCACTAATCTGATGTACATATATGGTGGAAGTTGTAGTCTAAAGGAATTCTCATTCATGTGCTCAATAATCTCAAATGGTCAATTCTAATGGGATTGAGTTTCTTCGTTGCTCCTGGTAGTCGTCCTTTACTAAGGTAGAGCCACACCTTGTCTCCAACACAAAAATTATGATCCTTCATGTTATGATCATTCTTGGATTTGTACAATTGTTGGCTCTTCTCGAGATGATCCTGAACCCTTAGATGTTTCTTCCTGATCTTGTCCACAAATGTGCTTGCCTTCTTCTCTTCTCCTTGTAATTATGTGTATTCCCTTTGTTGTCCATAAATGATGTAAAATGGTGAAGAAGGTAAATAACTAAAACAAGTCTCAAAAGGGGACTTATTGGTGGAAGAATGAAGTGCACTATTGTAAGAGTGTTGAATGTAGATTATATTATCATCCTAAGCATTTGGATGTTTGTTGTTGTATCCTCTCAACAATTGCACCAACATCCTTTTTATGACCTCAGTTTGTACATCATTCTGAGGATGAAAGGTAGTGGAGTACTTCAACCTAGTATCCATTCTCTCCCAAAGCATTGTCCAAAATATGCCCAAGAACCCGTTGTCCCTAATATCAGATATGATGGAGGTTGGCAATCCAAAATGTAGCCAGACATGGTTGAAGAATAGTTTAGCTTCTTCTCATCCCGAGATTGTCATTATACAAGGAATGAGCACACACATTTTGTTGAAACAGTCCACCACAATGAAAAAGTAGTCATTGGCTCTATGAGTCATGGGTAAACCTCCAAAAAAAATCCGTTGAAATTCTATCCCATGCCCTGTTTGATACTGACAATGGCATGTACAAACCAAGTTTCTGGTTGCTTGGATTACTAGTGTTGCAAAGAAAACAACCTATAAAAAAAAATTCCACCTACTCCTAAATATTTGTCCAATACACATATCATTGCAGATTCAACATTGTCTTTGTCATGCCAAAACTCCCAGCAAATCTAGAAGTGTGTTCTTCTCTCATAAACTGCACTCTTCTATCTAGGGGTATGCACAATTTTCCGAGATTGTACAAAATCCCATCTTTGATGTGGTATTCATTTCCTTCCATGACATTAACTATCATTTCCTTTAGCTGCTTGTAGTCTTCCCTATAATATTCATCTCCCTCATAAT
Source organism: Picea engelmannii (assembly GCA_009831015.1). Lineage (NCBI taxonomy): Eukaryota > Viridiplantae > Streptophyta > Pinopsida > Pinales > Pinaceae > Picea > Picea engelmannii. The sequence goes on along the minus strand of ML795665.1, from coordinate 416,147 downwards.
ATTCACTCAAAATTTCATGAGTGAAAGGTTCGAGTTGCATTATCATTCCAATTGTTGCAATCCTCTTCAGTGGTGGTCAAGAGAGCATGTTTTCTAGTCTATTCATGACTCATTTATTGAACTTAATCAACAAATGAAATTGTTGCAAGAAACCTAACCACTTGGAATGTCTCACTTGTTGCATATTTCTCTATCTCTATAGATACTGAAGAGGCTCATGATCTATGTGTATGATAATCGCTTTCCCCAAGAGGTAATGCTTCCACTTCTTCACTACTTGTAAAATTGTAAAGAGATCCTTATCATATGTGGGATAGTCAAAAATTTATCCATGAAACAAATATGAATGGTAGCACACAAACCTTCCTCCTTGCATGAGTACTTCTCCTAATGAATATCCACTAGCATAAGTCTCCATCTCAAATAGTCGTTGCAGATTTGGCATGGCTAATAGTGGAGAATCATTGAGTTTCTTCTTCAAGTCTTCAAATGCTTTTTGTTGTGTCTTACCCCAGTGAAAGTTATTTTCTTTGGAAAATATGGCATAAAATTGTGCTTCTACTATGGATAAGTTGACAATGAACTTACTCAAATACTGAGCTGCTCCCATGAAATTCCTAAACTTTGTCACATTGGTGGGAATAGGCCATTGTGTGATGGTTGCAATATTCTCTATATCCTCCCTCAACTCTCCTCCTCCTATCATGTGTCCAATATATATCAAGGAATTCTTCCCAAACTCACATTTCTACAAGTTGGCAATCAAATGAGTCTTCTTTAAGGTCTCTAATACCCGTGTTACATGTGAGAGGTGCTCTTTCCAAGTGTTGTTAAATATTAGTATGTCATCCAGATATATTATTGCAAAAGAGTCAATGAATGTATGTAGTACATCGTTCATGAGTCTCATAAATTTTGTAGGTACATTTCATAATCCAAAAGGAATTACTAAACATTTATACAAACATTGTCTTGTTTTGAATGTTGTCTTCCACACATATTCTACTTTGATCCTCACTTGGTGGTAACATGATTTGAGGTCCATCTTAGTGAACAATTTAGCTTGTTTCAGTTGGTCCAACAAGTCATCAATCCTTGGAAAAGGATATCAATTATCGATGGTGATCTTATTCAGGGTATGGTAGTCGATGCACATTCTCGAGCTTCCATATTTCTTTGGCACCATGATTATGGGTGAACAATACGGTGATGTAATGGGTCTGATGACTCCCTGCTCCAACAATTGTTGCAACTACTTCTCTACTTCATCTTATTCAATTATAGACTTCCTATACAACCCAATGTTAGGAAATGGTGATTCCAGCAACAATTGAATCTCATTTTCAACCTCTCTCTTGGTTGGAAGTCCCCGAGGCTCTTGAAACACTCCCCTCTAGGATTCAATCATTTTTTGTAATTGTTGATGTTCCTTGCCACTACATCCTTCCAAGGATGCCTTCATATCCAACTTGATGCCTTCTCCTTGTTTCTTTCCTTCTCTCAGGAACAACAAGACAACCTTCTTTGTACTTCTCATGATTATTCTTTCGTGATGAGCATTGATCAAAGAGAGATTAGATTTATCCTTGTGTTCATTTATGGCATAAGCTTTTCCATCCTTGATTATCCAATACTAGTTTTCTCTCATTCTAAAAATATCATCCCTCACGTACAAATATGGACTTCCCAAGATGACTCCACACATATCTAGAGGAACCACATCTGCAACTACTTCATCAACAAAAATTTGATTGATGGAAAACTTAAATTTTCATTTCTTTCTCACCTTAAATTCCACATCTTCCCTTACCCATCCTAGGGGGTATGGATGTGGATGGTATTTAGTCTCCAGTCCAATATTCTCAACCAATTGTGTAGATATCAAGTTGGATAGTGAACCTGGATCGAACAAACAATCCACCTTGATTTTCTTCATGTGGATTCTAATGTAGAAAAGTTTAGTCGTTTCCTTCTCCTCCTTGTGATTGCAACCAAACAATTCCACTTATTTATCAAGATTAATGTAGTTAATCTTCCCTTTTGGTTCTGATTTGATATCCACCCATTCCTCAACATCCAGTGATATTAACACTTTCTTTTTCTTTTTCTGAAAATATTTGGGGTGCTTCTCGAGGTGAAATTTCCAATAATTATCCTCTATGTGTCCCTTTCGATCACATCCTTTACATTGTTGATTGGGAGGTGTTCCTTCTTGGTTTTCTTCCACAACCTTATTCTCATTCCACTTCTTCTTGTTTTTCTTCTTTCTCTGATTTTCTTGTGCTTCTAATTGCTTGTGAGGATTTGTATGTTGCTTCCACTTGTCTCCCTCAAAGTATTGTGCTTGAATGTTATCCTCATCAATTTTATTTGGTTTGTATAACATCAATTTCCTACGAATTTGAGGAAACAATTTCCCCAAATACTTGACCAAAATCTCTAGACTTTTGATAGAAACTCCCATCTAAATTTCTCTCTTCCTGAATTGTGTCATGAACTCTTGCACTGATTATCCTTGTCTCTGTCTGAAGTAATTCCATACTATTTTCTGGTGTTCCTAATATCCTATTGGATAAAACTGAGATTTGATCACATTTTTAAACACTTCCCAATCAATCACTATTGGCTTATTTCCTAGTCCTTTGCTTACTGCATCACTCTCCCACCATGTCAAAGCATGGCCTTCAAGCTTCAATCAAGCAAAATAAATATTTTCTTTTCTAGTTACTTCATGAAGGTTGAAGTAAACTTCCATCTGTTGTAGCTATTGGTTCATCCTGATAGCATCCACTTCACCAGCATAAGGTTTTATGTCCAACTTAGCCTCTACACTAAAAGGTACATTTGTCTTGTTGTAGTTGCACTCTCCCATTTCTGGATCAGCCTTACATTCTCTCTCTAGCTTATTTTCTTCCTTATTAGGTTCTTCATGCCCTTAATCCATTGATGGTGTTTCCTTGCCCTTCATTGCCAATAGTTGTGACACCATTGATGTCAACATGGCCAAGCTCTGTTCAAATCGATCCAACTCGACCATGGGATATTCTTCCTCTTCATATTGTTCCCCTGGAATTCCTGGTGCTCTACTTCGCTCTAGCCTTGACAACAATTCTTGTCTCTTTATTTTGTAATCACTACGGGCACTTACCATTCAACTCTCACTAAATTTATTCAAACATCTTCTTTAATACCATATGATCCCTAAACGAGAGGCTTATAACTTATCCTTCTTACCAACATGGAATTCTATGTTAAAATAATTATAACTATCATTGTTTATATGTCGAAAGAATTCTCAACCAATCCAATCCCAATTCGAGTTAAAAAAAATAATGAGTTAATTCGAGTCATGAAATGCGAGTTGAAAAAAGTTGGGTCGAGTCGAAGCAAGTCGAGTCGAGTCAAAGCAAGACAATTTGAGTCAAAGCAAGATGGTTTGAGTCAAAGCAAGTCGGGTGGAGTCGAAACAAGTCAAAATTTCTCAAGATGAAATTACTCAAGTTAGATTTCTTCTAAGTCAAGTCGACCAGTAGATGTCTACCATTCAAATGGGGAAGGAAATTCGACCAAAAGGGAAACCAAGTTGAATTTTTAGCAACCAATAGCTGGAAGGAATCTCTAAGAGAGAATTTACTCACCAGTGATGTCAGAAAATTTTTGGAACAAATTTGGATAACCCACAGAGCATAAAAATGTAGGGGAGTTGATATTAATATCCCCTAACAAATAAAAAAAAATTAGAAGTCGATTTGGCATACGATGATGGAGGAAAACATTTTAGGAAAAAATTGGTAGCGGGCAAATTTGCAAAATCATGGATATGGTTTGTGGGAAGCTAATGAACACTCAGACAACCCCAGAATCAGATATATACATGATGTCTATGATTCACGGCCAAAGTAAAACACCCGACGAGGTCGATTATGATCTCAATGATTGAAAACAAAATGAGAAACCCCTGAATGAAAAACAACGACTCTAGAAGGAGGGTCATTGATTTCCAACCTATAAATTCATTACACGACTATAATTAAAGAGTTGTTAGTCTAATGTATTAACCCATGGAAAACCAGATTAATATAAAACAATTTCATACAATAACAATACAAATTTCTCATCTCTAGAACATACACAAATGACCATTAAATTGCATTGCATACATTAGCCATTCCTAATGAAACATAAACCACGACAATCATCACACATAGACTCAAATTTTTACCCTGGAAATCCAAATGGAAAAATCAACATTGTTTTGGCTTCATCCAGGCTCATATTTATTCAACAATGGGAAAGTTACAAGCTCTTTGGTACATGTATATTCTCCTCAATAACATTTGGGCAGCCTCTCTACATCATTCATAGCCAAAGAACCCATTTCTCATTGTGGGGATACATTATATATAATTTTGAGTCGACTTATAGGAAAATTGGATGTTCGGGCATCCCCAATGCTTCAACTTCTCTCCAATTTGTCTCTCCATAATTTATTTATTTATTTGTCTTTTATCCCACGTGGGTTTATTATTTTTCATACCACCATATACTACCCAAATTGACATACATTATATACAAAATTGTACATCACTTATGATGACATGGGGCCCTTCACATCAACAGGTCGATCTTCTTTATCGCCCATAACCTTAACAATGTTTTTGTTGTTCATCTTTGAGTCCTGTGCTGATAGTCAATTGTTCTTGTCAGATCCGATTCAAATCATGTAAGGTGGGAAAATGAACATAGAATGATTAGAAGATAGATTGAACTACTACATGATAGTGGTATCATTACAATTAATTAAGTAATAGATCAAGAAGAAACCAATATATGGTAGTAAGGATGGAATAAGGTAGGATATTCAAGTATAGAAGGGGTATATAAAAAAAAATAGGTATGCATGTATAAGAGATGTCATGTTAGAGTGACTCATGACCTAGATTCTTTGGTGTGGTAAAAAAATTAAACTCTGGAGATTTATTCCGCTAGATTGGGATATGTAGAAAGCTTTCATTAGATGGTGGAAAAGTTTATAGAAGGTCAAATACATGAAGAAAACAAAGATTTTTATGTACATGGATTTAAAATAAAGTGTTAACATCGGAGAATCTATAGAAAAGATCCAAGAAGGGCTAATGTATATGTTTTATTTGCAAGGAAATTGATGAGTATATGATTCATTTTTTCATAAAATGTTCTTATGTAAATCACTTATGGACAAAGGTTGAGAAATTCATTGGTTTTAGGGGAATATGGAAAGGAGAATCAATGGAGCAATTCCCAAGTTCTTGGTGCAGTAGAAAGGAAATTAGAAAGTGGAGGGAAGTCTTGTTTTTGTCTTATTGGGGAATGTGGCTAGCGTAGAATGAGATTTTATTTAAGTATAAAGGGATCCTAAGTTAGGTGCAGGTTGTCTCCACAAGTCTCAGGGAAAGACATCATTGATGATCACCCGCAGAGGCCATAAGATGAGGATGTGCATGTATTGTAGAGAGTTCCCACAAATGTTTTAATTATGACAACAAGTTACAGTTGAAACCAAGTTTACCTTCATAAATTTATAAATGTAACAAAGATGGTTTGTATAAAAAAGATAGTTCTTGAACCGGTGGAAATTCTTGAACTGATGTAACGATATATTCTATTTTATATCTATGAAGCCCAGAGAGGCATTGGTAATGTTGTAATCACATATTGAATAATAATACATATTGATAGTGGATGTTTCCTTGAAACATCCTTAGGGTTTTACCATGTAAATCTTGTGTGTCATCTGAGTTATTCATTTGGATTTATTGTCATATTTCTTGCATTTTATTATTAGTTAGGCTCTTGAATACCAAGAAGTGGTATCAAAGTGAAGGTTGGTGATTGGTGTGTGGAAGGAAGAGGAGGAGGCAGAGTAGGAAACCCTAGCTTCTATTTGTTTTGGTTTTCCGCTAGTTGTGTGGATGAGTCGATAGCCCAAGAAGTGGAAGAGACCAAATCACGTGCAAGGAAAGAACAGTTGATCCTAGATGCAAGGAAAGAAGAGGCCAAGTATGTTTGCAAGGAAAGGGGAGCCATTGATTTCCTTTTTGTCTACAAAACGCCGACTGAGTTTCATTTCGTGATGGAGGAAGTTTCATGTCCGACCCACGCCGAAAAAAAGGAATTTTTCACCCACCAAGTAGAATGTCAAATCAAGTGGAGAAAACCCCAGTTGACGTGTGATTTGAACCCGCAGGCAAAAAAAAAGGAATTTTTCGTGCGCGCTCTAGTGGAGTCTGAGCAAAGGTTTTTTGTTGGTTTTGTGAAGGGTCAACCGATTCCAAAGGAGGCCCATGAGGTGGCCGACGAGGGTTTTGTTTTGAGTTCAAGATGAGAAAAGGATACAAGAGAAGACCATGAGGTGAAAGTCATGGGGTTTTTGGTTGGAGGTAATCCATGCTGGAGGTAGCCGTCGAACTGTGCAAACAAGCAATTTGGTAAAGGTACCAATTTTTTTTCTTTCTAAAGGAAGAAAAGCAAAATGTTGTTTTTTTTGGAAAGTTTGTTTTTGAAAAGTCAACCCTTATTTTCTTGTGGAATATATTGGATCAGAAAAATAAAACTTTATATAAGTTTAAGAGGGTGAGATAGTAAAATAAAACTTTATATAAGTTTAAGAGGGTGAGATAATAAAGAAAAAAAAATATCGTTTGGAGAGAGAGTGTGAATGTAGAACTAATGGAAAAGGTGACAAATGCTGACTTCGAGGTTGAAAATTTTGATGGTAAAAATAATTTTGAATTGTGGAAACTTGAAATGCGAGATTTGTCAGTACAATAAGGGTTGCATAAGACGTTAAATGACAAGAGGAAAAACCTTGCATCTATGACTGATGAAGAGTGGAAAGACATGAATGCCATAGCACTCATCACAATTCGGTTATGTCTTGTCGATGATGTATTGTTTAACATTACTGGAGAGGAAATGACAACATGATTATGGAGTGGGATGGAGAGCCTTTATATGACGAAGTGCTTGAAAAATCATATTTACTTGAAGAGGCATCTATACATTTTAAAAATGAGATAAGATATGGAAATTGTACATCATTTGAATGTGATTAATACTCGTATATTCCAGTTGAATAGTATGGATGTTAAATACGATGATGAAGATAAGGGAGTTACACTGGTATGTTCATTTCTTGAAACTTGGAATCATCTCTAGTTACTTACATTAGCTTTGGTACAACTAAGACTCTTGAATTTGATACTTTTTTTGGAGCTTTGTTGTCTAAGGAGGTTCATAGAAAATTAGGTATTGGAACCTTCACACTAGAAGAATTGGTAGCTAGAGGTTGGTCCACCGAAATGGAAAAGGATTCGAGTAGAATGTCCACAGATAAGTCAAGAAGCAGAAAGGGTAAGGGAATATGTTGGTACTGTAACAAAGTTGGACATCTTAAAAATGATTTTTGGAAGTTGCACGAGTCCAAGGAAGACTCCAAAAATGAACAAAATCGATTCGAATCATATTTAGGTATGATTGATGAAGTCTTATCTATTAGTAATGTATTTGAATACCGTGAAGAATGTATTTCAGACTCTAGTGCCTCAGACCATATTTCCCACATAGAAGTTGGTTTAATTCTTATTAAACAGTTGATGGTAGAGTTGTTCTTATAGGTAATAATAACTCTTGTAAGATTGTTGGGGTTGGAAATGTCAAAATAAAAATGGTTGATGGTATTATAGGGACATTAATTGATGTTAAGCATGTTCCTAAACTAAGGAAATTTTTTATTTCTCTAGAGGTGTTGGATGGTTTGTGGTTTGATGGTTATGAAGAAACAAAATTTGGAAATCTGTATAAGTTGGATTGAAAAACTGAAACAAGTGAAGTAGAGGTGGTATATAAAAAAGAAAGTACACCTACTTATTTATGGTGTTAACGCTCCGTAAATTGCCTTGGATGTGGAGTCAAGTCACAGAGGTAACCACAAACTAACTTACAGGATGGAAGCTATCCCTTCCAACCCAGAGAGGGCTCTCTCTTTACAGCTCAATTAAGAATGACAGGATATCTAATCAGTACAATGGCTAGATCATTGATGAAGATAGGGTCGAAAATGGGGTTTGGTTAGGCAAGGATGAGAGGGATATTTTGGGCTATGGAGTCAACCCATAAAAATGAATGAAAAAAATGATTGGTAGGTAGAAATATTAAGAGGAACAAAGGCTAAATTATGTGATGAACTTTTAGTATTTAGTTTGTTGTTTAGGGTGAAAGAATAAAATAAACATATTACAGAATCAGAGCACCATGAAAGATGAATTCTAACCTAGTTAAGAAGAGAAACATAGTTTAAATAACTTGAGTGTAAAGCACCATTAGATGAATTCTAGACCCTTTAGTTATCAAATTTAAGCAGAATATAATGAAAATAAAAGTAAGGACACAAGAAGTACATACAAAGATAAGAATACAGACTTTAGACCATCACCATTAGAATCTTTTTCATAAAAATTTCATGACTTTATGATTTGTATTTCTTTTAGATTTAGAGAATATTACAATAAGGATCAAAATATTTATACTTCTTCTAACTCCCCCCTCCCCCCCCCCTTTACATCAAAATGATTAAATATATAAGAAGCCTATTTCCACACTAGTCTACTAGGATTTGAACTATTGTTGCCTACAGTGATGGATCTGGTTACATTGGAAGAGAACAACTCCTAAACAACTTTACTAAAAATAGTAAGTTCGTTTGACCATCTTTAATGCAAAAAAAAAAGTTTCTTATACAATCATATATCTTAGTACAATTCGAATATGCTTTTGTGATGAGTCACCAAGCACATATGGCAACCACTCTGAGGAATCCCATGTGTTGATGGACAACTCTGCCACCTTTTTGTAGCAAACTGGAATTATTGTTGTGCAAACACTACCTACAACATTTGCGTAGAAAACTCCATTTTTTGTAATTTGTGTAGATCTAGGTGGAAACAAGTGACTGGGGACTCATATTTTCTTCAACACTCATATGCCAATCATCTCCCACTGTTCTTTATAATCATGTGTGCCTACATCATTTGTGTAGAGAGGACTCGCTACACAAGTGCTTTGTACGATAGTTTACTACTCCAAACATCTTTTGTGTGCATGGAATTTTTATTTTTTCATCCTTGTGAAACCTTTATCCAATATCAAAATGCATGTTTTCCACAACTATTATGACATGAACAAAACTTGAGATGGTCACATACCTAAAAATGCAAAAATGTGAAGTTTATTTAATCATATCTCAGCCACTTCTACAAATAATTCTAGTATTATTCTAGCTTCATCATTAAATTGCATCCCTAAGATACCTATTTTCCTTCCTTAGTGTTAAGTTTTATACCTTCAAATTTCTCACTTGCCTAAACAAGGATGTTTTTCTTTTTAATTTTGGCTGGGCATTGGAAACGACTGCACAAGATTTTTCTCTGGATGGTTTTCATTCCTTAAAATGTTTCATGGCTCTGTCATATGATATCCTCTTTTCCACCCTAAGATGGATGATTTGATTTTTAGCTTCCATTAATTTCTTATTAAGCCATCTTATGTTCTTTTCTCCTTTTGTGGGAAAATTAGGAGGTCTTTCACATGTTGTTAGCTTGCCCTATATCTCTGGACTATTGTTCCTGGTTGAGGATATTTTCAGAGGCATTGTGGGCTTGGCTACAAATATGGTCTCAGGGATTTGCATGATTTCCTTCCCCTTTGATCTTTCATTCTTGGTCTCTTCCTTTTTTTGTGGTGTTTGTTCCTCATAATTCTTCTCAGCTAGCTTCCTTTTCAATTCTCTATTCTCTTGATAAAATTGAGCTATCACATGCTGAACCTCTCTAAGCTATTGTTTCATTCCCCTAAAATATAATTCCTTCCCTTCTTATTTACCTTGGTGTTCATCCATCTCCTAACCTACAACCTCAACAAACTCTGTCTACATTATGGGTATGGGAAGCCTCCTAGTAGATGACCTTGTGACCATTTTATTGGGAGCCTATCTCTCCTTTGGCTCATCAGTGAACAATATCATCCTACCTTTCTTTAGAACTGGTTGGCTTAGTGAAGAGCCCTCAGACTCTTTTTGATGCAGGAGCATCTCACACATCAAGAGAGCCAGCGCGGAAGCAGAGGACAGCTGGACAAGCCAACACAAACTTTTTTGAAACCACCTTGAAACTGTTGCGCAAACATTAATGAGGAGATTTAATGAGGCGCACTTTGTATATTGTATTGGACCTTGAGCGATTCGCTCTCGTCCTTAGTAGATAGATGACATTTAAAATAGTTAATGCAGGTAGATAGGATTTTAATTCTAGACTAGACAGTTTAGGAGCTGGAGGGAAAACGGATATAGACACCCTCATTGTATCATTGTAACATGAGCTTGAGCATGATTATGAAGCAACACTATTAAAGAGAGCATATAGAGAGTTGTGTAAAACACCCATGTACAGACATTTGAATTAATAGAAAGATTGGATTCAAATTAATGGTTTGTGTTATTCTCTGTGTATTGATATTAATATGCTCATGAATGTTTGCTTCCAGTTATACATTTTCTTTTATATGCTGTGTATATGATGTCATGTTTGAATTGAAGTCTGAGAGGAAGAAGGAATGAGTTTCAATTGTTTCTCTATCTGAGCCAGAGGATTCCTGCAAGGAGTGCAGTTGAATTGTCCACAAGGAATGCATCGATAGAGGGTCCCGATAGAGAAAGCTTTTGTCCTCATTCATCCCAAAGTGCAGTTGTGCGTAGGAGTTGTTCAAGGAGTGCGTAGGACAGGTGAAGTTCAGGGTTGGAAAACTGAGTGAAGTATTGAGAGACTGCTGTTGCGGGCATGCACAGAGTCGAGGAGACTTCAACACTTAGATGTGGTTGAAGATTTTTCGCAAGGAGTGCGTGCAAAGGGGTTTTCTTTCTGAAGACCAAAAAGAAAAAAAAAACTGTGGGAAATCTCAGGAAGGATAGGCCTTCAAGTTTGTCGAAGGACAGCGTAGACAATTTGTGCCTGGAAGGCTTGCAAGAAGTGTCGCAAGTTACGCGCAAGTGGACGAGTTCCACAGAGGAACACTTAGTCATTCTGTGGATTACGAAAGGAAGAACGGATGGTCCAAATTCTCCAAGGAGATTTCGCGAAGTTCCAAGGGTCGTTAGATCTTGCGGGGGTGCAAGGGAGATATGACATCATATCCACTAAAGGTCCCAAGCTCAGGAGGTGTAGATCCATTGATCAGAACCACGAGGGTCATTAGATCCACACGTGTATCGTGGATCGGGGTCTCGTAGATCGAACCTCCAAAGTATTACAACAGACATTGCGATATCGCGATCCGCGATATTCCGATGGACTCAGAACAATCCATCAATTTGGACGCATGTCAGAAGATCCAAAGAAGATGGGGTTTGGAGCATCGGAGATTTCGGAGACAGGATACTTTTGCAGCATGGAATCGCGAAACGCGATATCCCGACGGCTAGTGGAATTTGTGCGGGCCAAAGCAGAGTTGGTGGAAGACAGGTGGCACACCATATCGGAGTTTTGGAAAAGTAAAGTCCCGAACCCAATGACATCAGGATTCGCGAACCCAGAAATTCCGATAGAAGTGACTGGAAGTGGAAAAGTCAACTCGCATGTGTGCGTCAGAGTTTCGGCTCATCTGGTATCGGGAGTCGGTAAGAGGAGTTTCTTGGTATCGTGAATACCAAAATCGCGATAGGTAAAGTTCTGACAAGGTAAAGAGAAGGGTCAGCGTCGACTGAGGTATCGGGTCTCGGGGATTCGAGAGTGTAGCGCTCGACCATTGGACTTGCGAAATCGCGAGTTTCGATTCCGCGATAAATAAGAAAGGGGGATCGCGTGAAGATATTTGTGGGGTAGGTTCCCGATAGGGAAATAGAAAGACCAGTTAGTGTTCTTTGGGCCAAGGAAAGAGAAGATCTTGTGTGAACACGTGGACCTTCCGACCTGCGGGTGGTGAAGGGGCTGTGTTGCCGTCAGTTTGGTATCAGAGCTAAGACAGATTGTTCTTTTCTTTCTGTAGCAGAGAAGAGGAGAATTATCCATGCCGCCAAGGAGAGATAGGCAGTCACCTGATCCAGAGGATAGGGAGGTGCAGAGAAGAAGAGGCAGGCAAGTAACCAATCCAGAAATGGAGAGGCAAATGCGCGATCTCCAAGCGAGACTCGAGGACATGGAGACAGCACAAAGATGCACAGCTAGTGCAGGGGATCTTAGTGATTCAGAGAGTGAATCTGAAGCTGAACATGGGGAAGAAGTTGTAGCCGAGGATGCAGCCAATGAACGTCTAATCAAAGATATTGCACGGATGGGTGCAAAAATGAAGATGGACATTCCAGTTTACGAGGGAAACTTGGATGCAGAGGAGCTTCTATATTGGATTAGAGCTCTAGATACTTACTTCGACTACGAAGACATCGAAGAAGACAAGAAAGTCAAGCATGTTGTTACACGCTTGAAAGGACATGCAGCATTGTGGTGGGATGAACTACAAGCAGATAGATGCTGCAAGGGCAAGCAAAAGATCAAGAGCTGGGACAGGATGATCACAAAGATGAAGGCAAAGTTCATCCCGAGAGACTATCAAATTACTCTGTTCAGGATGATGCAGAACCTGAGACAAAAGTTGATGACAGTGAAAGAATACACGGAGGAATTCTATCAACTGAACATCAGGGCATTTCATCGGGAGAGCGATGATGAAAAGTTGCCATATACATGAATGGCCTGAGATATGATATCCAAGATGAGATGAGCATGGTAACCATCCAAACGGTGGAAGATGCTTATCAGATGGCTCTGAAAGCTGAGGAGATGTTGAGCCGAAAACAGAGTCAGAGGGGTCGAGGTAGAAGTCAGCCCAGAGGCAAAGCAGTTGCCCAGGACAAATATCAGAAGCCCAAGGAGGAATGGAAGAAACCTCAGACTCATATAGAGAGAGGTGGAAGTTCACGGTGAGGCCAGCATGCTGAACAGAGAGGGCATCATACAGAGCAAAGCGGAGGATACGCTGATAATAACATGTTTCCTTGTACCAGAGGTAGAGGAAGAGGAAGAGGTGGAGTAATCACATGATTCACATGTGGAAAAAATGGGCACAAGTCTTACGAGTGTCCAGAAAAAAAGGACACTGGAGAATATCACATCACCGAAGCGCAGAGGCGGGATGTTGAGGTCGAAGACGCTGAAGGCGGAAGAATGCTTATGATGGGAAAAGTCCTTTTGACACCCGAGAAGGAGCAGGAAAGCTCAATCCAAAGGACCAGACTCTTTAGGACTGCTTGCAAGACCAAGGACAGGGTATGCAAGGTCATCATTGACAGTGGTAGCACAGACAATCTCGTATCCACATAGATGGTAGAGAAGTTGGAGCTGGAGACGACTAATCATCCAATCCCATACAGAGTTTCATGGCTATAGAAGGGACACTAGGTAACTGTTACTAGACAATGCTCGATTGAATTCAAGATAGGTGGATATAATGATAAGATCTTATGTGATGTTATTCCCATGGATGTTTTTCATCTATTACATTGTAGACCATGGCAATATGACATAAATGTGATTCATGATGGGCGAATGAACACATACACCCTAGAGAAAAATGGGAGGACACACATGTTTCTTTCAATAAAGGATAAGGAGGTGAAGCCAGAAGTAAGCAACACAGTACTTCTCATGAGTGGGAAGGAGATTCTTACGGAGGTGAAGAAGAAAGAAGATCCACAATTCTTTGTGGTTAGGAAACCGAGGATTGTTCTAACTAGCACGAGGGTGGATGATTTACTAGATGAGGTTCAGGAACTGCTGGAAGAGTTCACTGACATTGTAGTGGATGAACTACCTCGTTCGTTGCCACCGATCAGGAGTGTGAGTCATCATATTGATCTCATACCAGGAGCCAGTTTTCCAAATAAATCCGCGTACAGATTGATGCCGCAGGAGAATGAGGAGGTTAAAAGGCAAGTCCAGGAGTTGTTGGACAAAGGTTTGGTCAGAGAAAGATTGAGTCCGTGTGTTGTTCCAACAGTACTCAGTCCGAAGAAAGACGGAGGCTGGAGGATGTGTACTGACTCAAGGGCGATCAATAAGATAACCATCAGGTACAGGTTTCCATTTCCAAGAATGGATGATCTGATGGATTGCTTGAGCGGAGCAAGGTACTTTTCAAAGATTGATTTGAAAAGCGGATATCACCAGATTCGCATGAGAGAGGGTGATGAATGGAAGACAACATTCAAGACAAACGAAGGTTTGTATGAATGGTTTGTTATGTCGTTTGGCTTAACAAATGCACCAAGTACCTTTATGAGGTTGATGAATGAAGTCCTGTGGGAGTTCATCGGGAAATTTGTCATTGTGTATTTGGATGACATACTGATTTACAGTAAATCAGTGACAGAACACTTGAATCATTTGGCTACAGTGATGCAGAGGCTACAACATGAGAAGTTGTTGATAAACATGAAGAAATCCTCATTCATGAAGACAGAGCTCATTTACATGGGTTTTGTTATTTCGGCGAATGAGTTGAGGATGGATCTGGATAAGGTGGAAGTAATCAAGAATTGGCCATCACCGAGGAATGTATTCGAGGTCAGAAGTTTTCATGGTTTGGCTACCGAAAATTCATCAGGAATTTCAGTGGAATTAGAGAAGCGATGATGGATATAGTGAAGAAGCAGCATAAGTCTTTTCACTGGACAGAAGAAGCTAAAAAGAGCTTCAAATTATTGAAGAGGAAGATCACGGAACAACCGGTTCTGTGTTGCCGTATTTTCAAAAAACATTTCAAGTGAAATGTGACGTAAGTGGATTTGCAATCAGGGCAGTCTTAAGTCAAGAAGACAAGCTAATAGCGTACTTCAGCGAGAAGCTGAATGAAGCAAAATTGAAATACTCCACGTATGATAAAGAATTCTATGCTATCATACAGGCGTTGAAGAAATGGAGGCATTACTTGATCCCGAAAGAATTTGTTTTGTATAGTGACAATCATGCACTGCAGTTTGTGACTCAACAGGAGAAGTTGAATCAGAAACATGCCAAATGGGTTGAGTATATGCAGAATTTCACTTTTGTGATTAAGCATATTTCTGGTATTGCTAACAAATTTGTCGATGCTTTGAGCAGGAAGTGTTTGCTTTTGCAGGAGTTCAAAGTCAAAACGTTAGGTTTTGCAGATCTCAGGGACATGTACGCAGATGATCCAGATTTTGGAGAAGCGTATGAAGCAATTGAGAATCCATTTCTCAGAGACAAGAGTCCTTGGATAGACTACATGATCCAGGAAGGATTGTTGTTCAGAGGCAATCAATTGTGTATTCCGAAATGCTCCATGAGGGAGAACTTTCTGAAGGGGAAACACAGTGGAGGATTGGCAGGACATTTTGGCCATGACAAGACGTTCGCAAAATTGAATGAGTCATATTTTTGGCCAGGAATGCGAGAAGATGTCAAGAGATTTGTTGACAGATGTAGAGTTTGCTAGCATTCGAAGGGAAGGAAGCAGAATGCAGGGTTTTATCATCCATTTCCCATACCAGAGAGGTCGTGGGAGGCGATAAGAATGGATTTTGTATTGGGGTTGCCAAGGACACAAAGAGGTGTTGATTCAATCTTTGTGGTAGTGGATAGGTTTTCTAAAATGGCACACTTCATTCCATGCTAGAAAACCAGCGATGCGACTCACATCGCAAATCTATTTTTCAAAGAGTTCATTCGACTTCATGGGTTGTCGAAGAGTATAGTTTCAGATCGAGATACGAAATTCATAGGACACTTCTAGAGGACCTTATGGAAAAAGATGCAGACTAATTTGATGTTTAGTTCAGCTTATCATCCTCAGACGAATGGACAGATGGAAGTAGTCAACAGAAGTCTGGGAGACTTGCTGAGGAGCCTGGTAGCGGAGCACCACAGCCAGTGGGACAACATATTACCACAGGCAGAGTTCGCATATAATGATTCAGTGAATCAGAGCATAGGGAAAAGTCAATTTTAGGTTGTTTCTGGTATGCAGTTGAGGGGAGTTTTTGAACTGAGGGATTTAGAACAGACTATGACTAACAGCGCTAGTGCAGAAGAATTCGCAGAGGCAATGAAATAACTTCACAGCCAGGTGAAGGAGCGACTGCTGAAGTCAAGCCAGGAATATAAACGCCGAGCAGATCAGCATAGAAGACAACTTCAGTTCGAAGTTGGTGATCTGGTTCTGGCACATTTGAGAAAGGAAAGGTTCCCGAGGGGAACATACAACAAGATGAAAATGAAGAAAATCGGGCCATGCAAGGTCTTGAAGAAATTTGGGGCAAATGCCTATGAGATTGAATTACCCGATAGGATCGGAATATCTCTGATATTCAATATCTCAGATTTTTACCCATATAGAGCTGGGGAAGTAGAGACTAGAACTGAGTAGCCAGTGATCCAGTGGACGAAGCAGATGCTAGTTGCAGAGAAGTCGCAGATGGAATGCATACTGGACAAGAGAGTGAGCAAGAGGACCAGGCGAAAGCAATACTTTGAGTATCTCGTCAAGTGGAAGAACCATCCAGTTGAATATGCTAGCTAGGTAAGTGAAGAAGAGATATAGAAGCATGGACAGACCGTGCAGGAGCTCATGGACAGGAGCCCATGAAAGTTTTCAAGCGAGGGAGTATGATGTAGGAGCATCTCACACATCAAGAGAGCCAGCGCGGAAGCAGAGGACAGCTGGACAAGCCAGCACAAACCTTTTTGAAAACACCTTGAAACTGTTGTGCAAACATTAATGAGGAGATTTAATGAGGCGCACTTTGTATATTGTATTGGACCTTGAGAAATTCGCTCTCATCCTTAGTAGATATATGACATTTAAAATAGTTAATGCAGGTAGATAGGATTTTAATTCTAGACTAGACAGTTTAGGAGCTGGAGGGAAAACGGATATAGACACCCTCATTGTATCATTGTAACATGAGTCTGAGCATGATTATGAAGCAGCACTGTTAAAGAGAGCATACAGAGAGTTGTGTAAAACACCCATGTACAGACATTTGAATTAATAGAAAGCTTGGATTCAAATTCTTGGTTTGTGTTATTCTCTGTGTATTGATATTAATATGCTCATGAATGTTTTCTTCCAGTTATACATTTTCTTTTATATGCTGTGTATATGATGTCATGTTTGAATTGAAGTCTGAGAGGAAGAAGGAATGAGTTTCAATTGTTTCTCTATCTGAGCCAGAGGATTCCTACAAGGAGTGCAGTTGAATTGTCCATGAGGAGTGCGTCGACAGAGGGTCCCGATAGAGAAAGATTTTGTCCTCATTCATCCCAAAGTGAAGATGTGCGTAGGAGCCGTGCAAGGAGTGCGCAGGCCAGGTGAAGTTCAAGGTTGGAAACCTGAGTGAAGTATTGAGAGACTGCTGCTACAGGCATGCGCAGAGTCGAGGAGACTTCAACACTTAGATGTGGTTGAAGATTTTCCGCAAGGAGTGCATGCAAAGGGGTTTTCTTTCTGAAGACCAAAAAGAAAAAAAAAAACTGTGGGAAATCTCAGGAAGGATATGCCTTCGAGTTTTTCGAAGGACAGCATAGACAAGTTGTGCCTGGAAGGCTTGCAAGAAGTGTCGCAAGTTACGCACAAGTGGACGGGTTCCGTAGAGGAACACTTAGTCATTCCGTGGATTACAAAAGGAAGAACGGATGGTCGAAATTCTCCAAGGAGATTTCGCGAAGTTCTGAGGGCCGTCAGATCTTGCGGGGGTGCAAGGGAGATACGACGTCATATCCTCTTAAGGTCCCAAGCTCAGGAGGTGCGGAGCCATTTATCGGAACCACGAGGGTCATTAGATCCACACGTGTATCGTGGATCAGGGTCTCATAGATCGAACCTCCAAAGTATTGCAACAGACATTGTGATATCGCGATCCGCGATATTCCGATGGACTCAGAACCGTCCATCAATTTGGACGCGTGTCAGAAGATCCAAAGAAGATGGGGTTTGGAGCATCAGAGATTTCAAAGACAGGATACTTTTGCATCTTGGAATTGCGAAACGCGATATCCCGACGGCTAGTGGAAATTTATGCTGGCCACAGCAGAGTTGGTGGAAGACAGGTGGCACACCGTATCGGAGTTTGGGAAAAGTAAAGTCCCGAACCCATCGACATCAGGATTCGCGATCTCGCGAACCCTAAAATCCCGATGGAAGTGACGGGAAGTGGAAAAGTCAACTCGCACGTGTGCGTCAGAGTTTCGGCGCATCGGGTATCGGGAGTCGGTAAGACGAGTTGCTTGGTATCGTGAATACCAAAATCATGATAGGGAAAGTTCCGACAGGGTAAAGAGAAGGGTCAGCGTCGATTGAGGTATCGGGTCTCGGGGATTCGAGAGTGTAGCGCTCGACCATTGGACTTGCGAAGTCACGAGTTTCGATTCCCCGATAAGTAAGAAAGGGGGATCGCGTGAAGAGATCTGTGGGGTAGGTTCCCGATAGGGAAATAAAAGGACCAGTTAGTGTTCTTCAGGCCAAGGAAAGAGAAGATCCTGTGTGATCACGTGGACCTTCCAACCTACGGGTGGTGAAGGGGCTGCGTTGCCGTCACTTTTCCTTTTCTCTTTCCCTATTCTACAACTTATCTTCTTTCATGACTTGAGCTATTAGAGGCCATTCTTTCAACAGACAGAGGGGTATCTACTTTAGGGTCCAGGGGGATATTTGTTGATGCTAAGAAAGAGTCCCAATCCCTGTTCAGTTTTCTAATATCCTCAGCCACTAACAACTTTACCAAGGAGAAACAGAACAAGCTACTCTTAAGCTAGTCAGCCCTGTCTTGGACTTTGTTTGCCATTTTTCCTAGGCTTTTATATAGGTACAAGGGTAAGTTTAGAGGGATTTTCCCTATGAAATGCATGTGGAGCCTTATGTGGTATTGATATACCCTATCCAAAATACCCTCACAAGTAAAATACCTTTGGATTACTCTCAACAACTTCTCATAAGGTTCCAAAACATACTCCTTGGGGATAGTGGCACCAATTTTTTGCTTTCTATATTGAGGTTTGAGGAAATAAATATAAAACATAAGCTCCAAAAACATACCTTTAAACCATTTCTCTCTCTATATGGGAATCTCTGTGGAAGTTAATATGGTCTCTTCTGATACTGGAAAGGTGACCTCTACAATGACTGTATTGACACCATTAAACTTCAGGGAGAACTCCTTGGTCAGTTGAATGTTATATCCATGGATTCTTTCACAAGGCTGCTCAAACGACACCCTGTAAGCAGGGTCTAAGTTTACAAGATTCAGCTCTTGGGGATCATATCTCAGCATATTTCCACCCTTGTATTTCTTCTTTTCATGTGATGTCATCTTTGCGAGGTAAATTTCAAACTGTTCAAGGTGAATATATCTTGAAACTCAATAGGAAAGCTTGCGCAACAAACTAGAAGTGCTAGGGTTTATTTTGAATAAGAGTAACATACCTTGATTTTATGAGAGGTGAACTATTCAAGGGATAGAATAGCATAAACAATAGGATCAAAAGGTTTTTTCACATGGACAACGATAATTCAAGGGATGCGCAACAAAAACAAAGCAACAACCTTTGTGTAGTGAATGATAGCAACAATGTTTGCATAGTGAGGTAAATCTGCACAATGTTTGAGTAGCGAGGGAGATCGTTTGTGTAGCAGAGGGATTTGAAGCTTGCTCGGGAGACTATATCTTATGCATAGGTTGTGACTATAATGAAAATAATATAAAGGTGGAAAGTATGAAAACATGAGTGGATAAGGAGAGGATTTTAAAATAAATGACTTTCCCAAAGTTGGCAAGACCTATCAAGTTGATTTAAGTAACTTGCGCAAAAAATTTGAGGAGTGCACACATGTTTGAAACTTGCCAACAGTAAAAATGACATTGATTGTAATCATTGTCCCTTTTCTGACCTCATCAGGTTTGATGATGAACCATGATACCTCCTTTGATAGGACCTTCATCCCTAACTTTTAACTCAACCTTGACACATAATTTCCCATTGTGTGACATGATTTTAAACTTAGAGACATAAGGACCTTTACAAATATTTCAACACGATGGACTCTTATACCCCTTGATGGTGTATCATGAGATAGACACAACACTTTTTGACTCAACCTATGACTTAACTCTCTATTGACATGCATATTACCTTTATTTTATCAATGACTTTATAAAAAACACACTTAGTATGACTCATTTAGGAATGCCTTGGTCTTCCCATGATCTAAAAATTGAAGAAGACTTGAAATACTTGAAATTATTTGCAATGTAAATGTTATGTGTTTAAAGAAAAAGGATCAGTTTGCAACACATAGATTAAAGTATTACTTATGCAAATTACACATAGACAACAGCATAATCAATGAACATAAGCACATAAACATAGCAATTGATAAAGGAGTTCACCCTTCTCATGGGCTACATCTCCTGGTCCAACTTCCAATGGATCATTATTATTAATTGCTCAAAAGTGCTCAAAAACGTGTCTTACAATGCTGAAACTGACAAACCGACTGCTCCAATGGCTTCAGAGCGTCCAAAAACCCCTGTCTGGGCTCTTTCGGCACCTCAATCGGTCGAAAAATGAAGAAGTTAGGCCTCCTGGAAGTCTCCCTCTTCAAGCTTGTTGTCTCTGCATCTACAAATTGCACCCTTCTTGTTTAAACCTGGCTCACACGCATTTTAAAGCGTGAAAACCCAGCACCGGGTGCAACCGTGCCAACGGTGCAAACCATAGGATAGTTAAGGGCACGCAGCCCCTAACCGCCTAGGCACCTAGGCATATGAGTCATACAACCGCTCGTTTGGCAAAGAGGGGCTAATGGTCAAAACCGTGTCAACCGTTCAAAATTCCCGTGCACAAACTTCCATATAGCTTAAGGGTCATATGCAACAAATATGTGACCGCGGGCTAGGCCCATTGCAATGCAACTCCCGTATATATATATAAACAATGGTTATATATTATATAACCAAACCACGGCTTAGTATTAAAACCCCGCGCCATATATATTATACCACGGTTATATGTAATGTAATGAAACCACGGGTCGGGGCTAGGCCTCGGCCCGACCCCCGCGCCAATGTACAATAGTGTAAACATAAATATTTTAAAACTCATATATATATCAAGTGGCATGGTGTGATATGTTGGTTGGTCGGACTT